>CM060242.1:26554387-26582109 GCA_030555515.1 Acutogordius australiensis
AAATACTTATTTGGCATAGAAAATAGACGTTCTATTTATAATATAAAATAATGAGGTCTTTGAATTAAAAATAAAAAATATGCTCCTTATTATTTAGAGTACCACCCCAAACAGTTTATGTTTAATTTAACGTATTAATCAATATTACAATAGGCTTAAGCTTAATAGCAAACTTACCTATTTTCACCCGAAGGTTTGGTACAATTACATGCAAAAACAGCTGTTGAAACATGCATCCAACCACATTAAAGCTGCTGAATAGCCTGCTTAGGCAGTAGATTATAAACGATGTGCCTAAAGTAAGACTAAAAACCTAGGTTTGTTAGCATGCGAGCAAACCTCACTATTTACGTCGTCAATATTAATTGCTGCTCGCGTATAAACAATCAAAGCCCTAACGAATATGGCGGCTATAAAAAATATAATGGTGAAATCGTTTGTTTTTGTCATATTTGTTGACCTGTGTAATATCACAGGTCAACGATTTTTTTGAGAGTTATGAGTTAACAACAGAGATCAAACCTGCCATCTTAGAGAATATCAAATCCGTTTACCCTTTTTCCTAATCAAACTTAGTCAGTTATAAACATTTAAAATTTTAGAAAAAAAAGTCAAAAAAACCAAAAAAGAATCAAAAACAAAAATAAATGAAAATTTTATTTTTGCATATTCACAATTGTTCTGTTAAATCTTCAAATAATATTTTCATTTAAAACCGATAATATATCGTGTCGTATTTAAGTTTGGACGCGATATATTTTGTATTATCTAAATGCCGATGTAAGAGTAATATATTAAAAAAATTATTTTTCATTATTTGTGATTAAAAATATAAATTACAAGGGATTTTTATATGCAAAAAAAGATTTTTAAATTTCTTTTTAGGGTATATTTAGATCTGTCAGTCAAAGACCATTTTTCGTTATAGACGGATCTAAGGAGCCAAAGACGGAAGTAACTAAGACGAAAAATATATAAGAGATTAGGCCATCATGGGGATGCATTATTTTATGTTTTCATAAAATTCACGTTTCTAACATTCATATTTGTTGACCTCTGTAATTAATTATAATGTGAAATTTTTTGTCAACCGATGTAATTTAGAATAATTTACAGACATTAATCCTTTTATTACTTAGAAATCCATATCAAATACAAATCCGCAGATATCCACCAGCGCCTCGCACAAAGCAAATCTTTTTCCCGCAAAAAAAACCAACCACTAGCCGTTGTTTATTCTTCTGGGCACGCACCTAAGGCATGCACGAGCACGACACCTATACGCCCCTCCCCCTTTAAAAATTTAGATAATAACAATCCGCTTCTAATTAGTTGAAATAAGTTACTACATTAATACTTAAGCAAGTGCATGGCGAACGCTGGTTGGAAAAAAAATGATATTACAATGAGTGAAAAAGAAAATTGTGACACGCATGGGGGAAACAATCCACATGATGGCCTTATCCCATGGTTTTCCAAAGTTTCTTCAGACTTCGGCATTCTTATATATAAATCGTAAAAAGGATTAAATCGGCCAAATTGACAAATTTTACACGAGAATACCGCAAATATAAAAAAAACTAGAAATAAAAATTTTATTTTATCAAGCTACATTTAGGTCATACAGAATATTTGGCACCCCAACGTAAATAGGACAAGATTATTGGTTTTTAATATAAATTTATTTATTTGAATTTAAGAGTTTAAAGAAATATTTTTTTTTAGCTCTTTTTAACATTTTTGTTTTTATCATTTTTTAAAAAAATTTTAACGTTAATAGCAGGCTTACAAAGCTTGATTTAAAACAACGGTGAACAAATTTAATGCAGGTCTAGTCTCTGAAGTTAGCTTATAACTCTCAAAAATTTGTTGACCTGTGTAATATTCAGCATTTACAAATTCATTTAAAACTGGTTCCAATTTCTTCAGTTTAAACTGCAATATTATATAGACAGCATATCTTTATAAACATTTATATTCACGACTTTATTTTCGCTTTGTAGGGTCGTCTCTAGATAAAAACTCGTCCAAAAAATTAATACAAACTGCCCAATAGCTTAGTTAACCCAAATATTTCATTTGCCAGCCCAAACAATTTTCAAATATATCCAATCAAAACAAAGATCAAATCTTATATCCCTTATGGACCAGAGATCATTTCTTATGCACCAGAAATTTTGTCCCCAGGCCTTAAACCTTCTATTTATAAAAACATGAATCATTCATGAGCTTCTTTTATTTATGGTAAGCCTTTTGCCTTAAATTAATTAGTCTGTTATATTTATACCCTCCGAACTAAAATATCTCTGTTAGCCTAACAAACGCAACCCTTCTTTTTAAACACATATAGGTACATAACTTCAAAAATAAATTGGGTCTATGGTAACAACTGTTGCAGCCCTAAAAAAATTTCAGGGACTCAATGTAATGACAGTTGCTTCACGTGTTGAGCATCGATATACCAAGTTTTTTAAGTATCGTAAGAGTTGAACTTTGACAACGCAGCCGTCGATTAAAGCATATGAGTAATATCAGTGTCGGCTTCGATCTGAACCTGGTAATTCCTGTCATCGTAGCTATTTATTCATCGCAATGAGCAAAACAGAAATTCTAATCTAGCAATAAAACTACACGCCTATACCTTAAATCAATATCGACAAAATATAATTTAACATTTGTCTCTGTCTTCTCCCACACGCCAAAAATTCATTATGATTTCGTTGATCAGCATTAGTGCAGGGGGTTATTATTTGCGTAAACCTGTTCTCCTTAAATGGCTAATCCATCGGCAACAAATTAGTTTAGGATACTTATCCATGTATAATATGATAATTTTAAACATGGAAGGGGATCGGCCAGTTAATAGGTTCCCGTTTTAATTAACGGCAAGATTAGAATGACGATAGGGTTAACTTTTAAATCAGGGTTTAGAACATAAACTACTTGGATCTTTTGCCATTCCATTGGCCCTTCCATGGAAACTAACCATCACCAAAACCAATAACCAGCGATTAAGATCCTAATCCATAAAACGGTAAAAAACGGGCTACTAGTTCAAGCATGCGAACTATTGAATTTTAAAACAACGTCAAAACATGAGATTCATTTGAAGTTCAAAGCCAATATCGAATTTTTAATTTTCCAACAAGACTGCGCCATTTGATGTTAGGATTAAAACTAGCCATAAATTTTAAGGTCAAGAATTCCAAATGCGAATTTCCACTAGCGCCACACAGTAAACAGAATACACTCTTGAACCAAAGAAAAACAAACAAATCTTTTTTTATCGGTGCATTTGCCTAAAGCATGGATGAGCACAACCAATACGTGTAGGATGTCTTGCAAAAAAATGGGCTAAAAATTAAAATGGTAAATGTTAATTAATTTTTAAATCAAAAATATAAATAGCTTGCACCAGGCCCGATTCTAGCTTTTCCATGTTAGGGGGGCAAAAAAAACTCGTGGGGGGGCAGAAAAAAATTTTTTGCCGCCTTCGGCGGCAAAATTAGCCGTGACCTTCGGTCACGGCAAAAAATATACATGTACAACAATATAATCCATGTTCAAAATTTTTTAACAAATTAATAGTAATTTTTATATTCATAATTAAAAAAATGACTTTATAAATTGAATATGTGAATTAAAATTAATTGTTTTCACTAAAATTAATTGCTTAAAAATATGTGAGATTTGAATTAATTGTAAGTATAATTTTATCATTTGGCATCATTGCGCAAATTAAAAATATGATATATATGAATAATAAAAATGAATTATATAAAACTTTAAATTTATGAAAAGTGAAATAAGATTGATTATCATGAAAACAAAATGTATAAGTATGCTAATTTGGAAGAATATATATGAAAAAACACTGGTTATATATAACTAGTTATTAATATTAGGGTAAAAAATTAAATAAAACATGGACATAAACGTTAAATGCGCACAAAAAAGTTTGCAACCATGTTAAAATAGTAAGCAATAATTAGCTGATTATGAGCAGTGTATTGTATTGATCAAACTATTTTATCTTAGAGGATTTTAATTAAATTACAATATTCATAAAAATTCAACGCCCCTAGTTAATGATTTTTCGTGTTCTAAAAGAACCAAATCACCTTTAAGCAGGTCACTACTTGTCAGCCGTTATTATCCTTCTTAAGGGCACGTGCAAAGTAGGTTTTTATTTTTGTGAAATTTCAAAATTTTGAAAAAAAAAATTTTGAAATAAAACGCAAATTTTTAAAAAGTTGCCAAATTTAGTATATGCGCATAAAATGCATTTTCTGAAATAAAATTTTTTTTAAAAAATTTTGAAAAAAAAAAATTTTCAAATTTTTCAAAATTTCACGAGAATAAAAACCCACTTTGCACGTGCCCTAAAGAAGAAAATGTAGCCTCACAACTCGACGTTGAAGAGCCAATTAACAAACTTATAGGAAAAATGTTAAATAGATTAGAGAACGCATCATTGTAATCATATAAAAATTTAACAAAATCAATAGTAACACATTCTTTGTAATTATTAAGTTTCTTATTAAAAAAATTTTTGGCTACGTCAATTTCTTTAGATAATGAATTTTTATCAATATTACTTATTTTTAAAAGAGGCTCTAATTTATTTATATCTAAAATAAAGGTTAATCAAATTTATAAAGGGAATCTAAAGATTTTAAACAACTATTATCGGTAAAAAATCTATTATCAAAATATAAATAAATCAATAATATTAAAAGAAATACTTTTTACTTCATCATTAATATTTAAAATATTTTCAAACTTATGAGTAGAAAATAAATAAAAATCAGAAAAATCTTTAGGTTTAGTTTTTCTTTTATCCATAGATAAATTATTGTCATTTAAAAAAATATTAATATCAAAACAATTTTTGAATAAATCTTCAAATGTAATTTTATTTCTTAATTGTTTAATTTCTAACAAACAATGGTGTATTAAATCAGAAGTTTTAGAAACATAAATTGTTCTGCATTGAAATTGATCTATAATTATTTTTAATAAATAAAATAATTTTTCAATTAAATACAAAAAAATAAATAGATGATTTTAAATATGGTCAAAAAACCCCGATTTGGCCCTGTGACCTGAAGATATAAAAGTTTTTATATTTTTAATTTTTAAAAGAGTATTAAGTATTTTTGTGCAATTTTTAAAAAAAACTATGGGCAGGTAGTGACCACACCACCAATGGGGCAACAGCCGGGGTATGGTCCCGCATACACTAACTACCTTGATTGCATCATGTTGAAAAAATTTATGAAGGGAAGAAAAATTATCAAAAAAATCTTTCCTATCACTTAAAATAAGACAATCTTTTACAACAAGATGCAATCGGTGGTTAAAGCAGTGAATATACGGGACATGGTGTCCAGCTATTTTTATTAGAAATACTTGAACACCATTTTTTTCCCGGGCATTACGTTCGCCCCATCGTGGCATTGTGCGATCAGGTTCTTTGCTTCTAGATTATATTCTAACAAAAGATTGTTGTTAACTGAGAAAATTTTTTAGGCATCAGATTTATGAATTGGTTTCACAAATATAAAACTTTATGTAAAATCAAATTTTTCTATATATTTCTGTTAGTTTGATCTCTCTTGCGGATGAGAAGTATTAATGAATAAAAACAATTAAAAAACGTAAATATTTTTAAGATAATATTTTTTAGATATTTTTGACGGAGCAAATTTAATTATATTATGTGGAAGAAATAAAATTACTATGTATTTTGGGGGGGGGGGGCAAATTCAATTTTTTTTGGGGGGGGCAAACATAAAATTACTATGTATTTGGGGGGGGGGGGGGGCAAATTCAATTATTTTTGGGGGGGCAATCAAAAACTTTTGGGGGGGGCACTGCCCCCCCAAAAGGGGTCTATTATCGTGCCTGGCTTGCACATTAGCAAACTTTCTTTCTCAATTAGCTCAGATTTAGAGGTTCAAGTGTTGAAAGGCACTAGCTGCTATTATGAAATGCTAAAAACAGAGTTATATAAAATATCTTAAGTTAGTTTAAACCTGTGTGGTTGATAAACCATTTAGGGTTGAGGTTAATAGGTGGGCTCAACGTAATTACATGTGCATTCTTGCTTTTTTGTAAATAAGGTAATGAATGGTGCATTCTAAATACAATTACAAAGATTATATGCTACACATAGTATGTCCCTTTGACATTAATATCTTGTATAAGATCATATTTCTTGATGGGCAAATTCACAACATTCTGAAGATCAATGGCACTAGCATTATTTATAATTATATCTAAACCTAAAATTAGAATGTTAGATAGATATTTAGAGATCTGGAATTTATATTATTATGTACCTTTGTAATTCGCAACTGCACTAGAAATAGCTTTTGCAACTTGCTCTTCTGACCTAATGTCTGTTTGAATGGGCAAACATTCTCCACCTATTTTTTCAACTAAATATATTTTAAATAAAAGAGTTACAAGCAATAATTTAACATATAATTAAATTTAAGTTATAAAAATTAAAAAAAAAATTTATTTTAAAGTTCTCATATATATAATTCCCCCAAAAAATACCTTTCTGTTTTGTATCCAACAAAGAACCAATTAATTTTTCATGTTTGTCTAATGTTTTTGCTAATAAAACAACTTTACATTGTTGTTTAGCTAAGGCTATGGCTACCTCCTGACCAATACCTCTAGATGCACCTGTAATCAAGGCTACTTTATTTTTAAACATCTGACATAAATTTTAAACATATGTTCATTTATCATATGCTTAGGTAGATGATACTGAAGCAATTATTTAGAATTTATTTTCATGTTACAAAATACATAGTAAAACAAGTTAAAAACCCAAAAAATATCTTGAAATCAAAATGTTATGATATTGACAAAATTATTGATTTTTTGCTAAAGTATTTGGATAAATTTGCTTGTTATATTGGACCAGTAAATTTTAAATACTTTCATGTTTTAGGTGTTAATTTTTCTAGTCATCTTAATTATTGCCTGGATCACTGTGATATTTTATCTTTATTTTATTCCTGAAATACTTGCTTCCAAGGATATAATTATAATAGCATTTTCTTTGTTTTTGGGTCATTATTTTCTCTTCATGTTATCTCTTCTCTATTTTAAATGTATAACCATTTCTCCTGGCAGTCCAATAAATATTGGAAATGATGTAAATTATTTTCAATGTAAAAAGTGTAATAATATAAAACCTGAAAGAACTCATCATTGTTCATTATGTAAATGCTGTGTTCTTAAAATGGATCATCATTGTCGTAATTATTTCTTAAAATTATCTTTACATTTATTACATTTCTAACATTTTGAGCAACATTAGCTAACTCTTGATTAAAATTTTTATTGATGATTATTTACATTTAAAATTGTTGAATAACCTTATAATTAATACTGAATTACATATTGTATGTTATTTTTAGCATGGCTCAACAAATGTGTAGGACATTTCAATCATCAATTTTTTTACCTCTTTATGTTATTTGCCATGATGGGATGCTATTACGTAACTCTCAATGTATATCCATACTTTCTTGGCTATATTGCTAATGATTTTGTATGATTTTAATTTATTTTCTATTAATTGTCATAAATTTTTTTCTAAGCAATTTGCCTATTATAAAGTTCATTTATGTAAAATTAAAATTGAATCACAAATTTATTTTGTTTTCTATACTTCAATATTGTTGTAGTTAAAAAAACTTTATAGCAAAATGCAATTTTATAAACCATATTGTATTCACAATTCAACTAAAATTAGCAAGTAAAAAAGGAAAATGACATTGTGGAATATAATCCCTATAAAAGCCTTACCTCATGTATATTTTTCGTTTTCTGAAGTCTTTTTTGCCTTTGGTAAGTTTTCCTAAAAAATGGCCAACTTTAATTTAACTTTATACTTAAAAACACTTAAAAAAAATTCTTATTGAAATTAAAATCACTTGTAACTTATTTTTTCTCAAGTACAAAAAAAATAAATTTTTAATTAAGTCAAGTTTTACATCAAAATTTAGGTTATACAAAAATGTTTGACACCTCAACTTAAAAAGAATTAGATATATTATTGGTTTTGAAATAAAAATATTATTTGAAGTATAACAGTTTAACTGATTGAATACAAAAATAATTTTCTATGATACTTTTTTGTTTTCGATTCTATTGGTTTTTTTTTTTTGACATTTTTCAAAAAAAATTTACAGTTTACAACGAGCTTGCAAATTTTGGTTAGAAAAAACGGGAATAGGATTTAAAAATGTCTAAGATGACAGGTCTGGTCTCTGAAGTTAGCTCATAACACTCATAAATTTAACTTGTGTTATGCTTATTTTTAAATAGTCCATTTATTTATATATTTTTTGTCAAAACATTTTGTTGCTTTATTTAACTTCTCAATAATTATGCAATTATGTGCCTTTTAGAAAATTTATATGGAGTCTAAAATTGTATCTAATGCTAATATAAAAATTTTAATATCAATATTTTGTATATTAAATATAATCACCTAAAAAATCTCCCCATGTTTTTTTGTAGAGCCTTGATATGCGGCGACAACTCTTGGGTTCTATAATATTATATGCATCTTTTTGCCAATACCACAATATCCCTTGAAATCCCGCATTCTTCGGAATATTACAGCATGCAGACTTTCCCCGGGAAAAGTTAAAGTCAGAGTCTTTTACCTGCTCGAACAATGCAACACATGCCCTACAATACAACTCTTGAAAGAGACGAAAAAATTTTATGTTAAAAAATTGTTTAGGGAACATTAATTTTTATACTTAAAAATAATTTAATATATTTAGAAAAACGTGGATAAAATATCTACATTGTCCATATGAATTTAATAAGGCTCGCTGAAAAATGAACTTTTTTTGTTCAAAATTATTAAAAATTATAATGTAAGAAAACAATTTTTATAAAAGGTTGCCAAATTGAAATTTTGACTAAAAAAAAATTTAAAAATAAAATAATTAGAATATTTTAAAAATATAAACCCCTTTTGAACGTGATCTTAAATATGCTTTAACGAAAAAATGATAAATTGCTTTAAAAAAATTTGTATTGATAAATACTGTTTAATTTTTAAGATTTATAAATGTAAGGGTCAACGATAAATTTTTTTTCTTTTTACCTTTGGGCAAGTTAAAAAAAATTATTTGCAATCTCGCAGATTTGTTCAAATTTATGCCAACTATTATAACACACACATTTGGCTACTCTGAAAACTGTGAAGCTATAATATGAAGAATTTTGGTGGTCCATTTATCTTATCAAATGGGAGAATATAGTTTTTTATAAATTGTACGTTATTGCTTTAGTCTCAAAATATAGTTGTTAATACAAATTAGGGTGATTTTTAGCTTCTAATAAAACACGTTAGAATTTTTTTTTCTATTTTTTAATTTTATCCGCAAAACTAACTCAATATTTAATTATGTCCTTCGATAAATTTGGTTTTAAATCAAGTAACATTACGTGCGACCTAAGCCTACTGGCTGATTGCTAAAAGATTATGCAAAATAAATCATAATAAGCCTTTATAATGTTTATTAATCTCGGAAAGGCATTTGACAAATTGAAAGTTGTGTAATTAATTATAAGACTATAAAAGGTCCTATATTAGTCTGAAAAGCTGTGTAAGTCACCCACATCAGAAAATCAACAGGGGATGGGTAGGCGAACTATATCGTGATTGCTGATTGATCCGCCTATATATTGTCCTTCACCTTATATATTGACCTTCACCTCCTTAAACATGTGCAATTGGAAAATAAGATGAGCATTGCAAACAATTAATGTTATAATAAATTGCAGGAGGATAAAAAAAAATATTATACATGCAAGGCTTTTATATTCTTGTTTACAAAGCTGACATCACTCTTCTATGACAGCGATGAATGGGGGATTTTTTGCAAGAACTTGCTGCCTTTATGCAGAAAGTTAAATAAAAAATTAATCTATTCTATAAATATATAAGTCAAAATTTTACAATTAATTTTCTAAAAAGGTTTTAGTACATATATGATTTAATCGACAAAATTTTGCTTCGCCTTTCGAAGTAATAATTAATACGACGTGTAATCTAAGTTATATTATTACAAAGGTCAACAATTTTTTGAGAGTTATAAGTTAACTACAGAGACCAAACCTGCCAACTTAGGGAATATCAAATCCGTTTACCGTTTTTCTTAATCAAACTTAGTTAGTCAGTTATAAACATTGAAAATTTTAGAAAAAAAAGGTTAAAAAACAAAACAAGATTCAAAAACAAAAATAAATTGAAATTTTATTTTTGCATATTCACAATAGTTAATAAATTCAAACTTCAAATATATATTTACATTAAAAACCAAAATATATCGTGTCGTATTTAAGTTTGGACGCGAAATATTTTGTATTATCTAAATGCCGATGTAAGAGCTTGATATATTAATAAAATATATTTTTCATTCTTTGTGATTAAAAATATAAGTTACGAGGGATTTTTATGCAAAAAAGATTTTTGGATTTTTTCTTTTTAGGATATATTTAGATCTGTCAATTTGGTCAAAAAAGATCATTTTTCATTATAGACGGATCTAAGGAGCCAAAGACGGAAGAAACTAAGAAAAACGAAAAACATATATGAGATTAGGCCATCATGAGGATGCATTCTTTTATGTTTTCGTAAAATTCACGTTTATGACATAAATATTTGTTGACCTGTGTTATTCACGATGCAACCTATGCCAATTTGTTATGTGCTTATTATATTTAAGAGCAGTATTTTTTATTATAAATAGAAATGGATCCAAATTCTCATTCCAACTACATTTCATGTGAAAAAGACATTCCATAACTTGCATATTAACAAAGTCTTAAATCTGGACTATGGTGGCAGTGATGTAAGAAATATATACATATTTAAAACTCATTAATTATAATATAGCAATTATTTTAATTAAATTTTAACAATTTGTTTTACTAGGTTACATACGAAATGATTAAAGAATCTTCATTGTATAAAAATATGTTGGCGATCGAATTTTTGTTACCATTTGCCATTGGAACTTCTCTATGTAAATCCATGTGCTCTCATATAATTTTTATATATATTTTTGTCAAACGATCGGCTATAATTGTTTTTTGTATTATTGTTTTTTGTATTGATTTTTTGATTTGAGTCAACTATATTTTATATATTCTTTATTATATAACGTTTTTCTTTCTTATTTTCCCATATATTGCATGTAAAGTATTACTTTCTTTATGGCATGGCTTTCTCATAACACGTGGCGAAACAAGCATAGAGTTACATATAAATCGAGATAAAACACGTGAACTCGCCAAATTTATGAAGAGTTTTTCCGGTGAACAAGTAATGTTAGCTCTTTTCCCATTAGCAAATTTATGGTAATGGCATATAACTCCAAGGCATTAACAAATTGTCCATACACAAAATTTCCACATTTTTTCTACCTGCTAAATATTAAGCCAAGTTGACTATATCAAACCTTTACGCTAATTAAACTCCTAAAAAAATTTAGGATAGAGCAATACTTGCAGGGCTGGGAAAACAATGAGCCAAAAAACTTTGACTCATTTTTTCCCCTAAAACATAAAAAAAGAAAGGGGGAAAAAATAAAGGGTCAAAATAAGAATTCAAAAAAAGCCCTTACTATGAAAAGGGGCAAAAAAAACTCACAAAAAGTGGCTCTTAAAAAGAGCCCCAAAATACCAATTTTATGCTTCTATAATAATTTCAAAAAATTTTGATGGGTGGGTTATTTTTTCTTAAAGCTCCTAGGAGTTTTTTTTTAAGAAAAGGGGCTTTTTTTAAACATGCCCCTTTCCTTTAAGCAAGAAAAGGGGCTTTTCTTTTGCCATGCCCACGAGTTTGTGGGCATTTAGGAAAAAAAACCCAAAAACTTGTTAAAAAAAGCCCATTTAGTTTTTTTTCCCAGCCCTGAATACTTGTTTATAGTCCTTAGTCGGTTTCTTAAAAAATGCTAAAATGACCATAATTTAAAAATGCTTTCAAATAATTTCCATTCTATAAAAAATACATATCTTACTTTTTATTAATGATTATATTGAGGGAATATCATACTCCGGGTTACTTGCAACTATCTTATGAATACATACAAATATATAAAATAGGTTATATTTTGTAAATATATTAATAACATAAGATATTTTTACCTAGGTATTTTGAATGTATAAATTTTTATTAATGTTAAATTTATTGCTTGTTTTTGCATTCGATTGACGCGTGATTTTTTTTCTATATTTTATGAAAGAAATCAGAATATGTCAATCCTTACAACTATGGGTATCTCAAAAATTGGCAAATTTTTTTCGGTTCCAGTGATCTAAAGTATTATTCTATTATTCTCAATTATAAGTTTTATATAGATGAGTCTTTTTTGTATAAAATTTGAAATAAAATAGGGGTTTGGCTTAACAAAATGTGATATTTGTATGATGATTTGGCAAACTCGTGAACCATATATTAGCAAATGTTTGAATGTATCATTAATTTTAAAAAATTATTTTTATATATATTTTATTTATTGTTATTTCCTTAAATCATACTTTCATACACAGACAAATTCTTGTCAATATTTTTATTCCGGACCTACTTTTCCTTCCACGACGCTTCAATCCATACACTCGTCTTACGCGTTGGCTTCAAGCGCGCAAGTTGCGCCTGTGTCAGGACGGACCAAAACTATACGCTTCAAAATCTCAACACAAGGATCACGATAAACATTCCTACGCACCTCAAAATTGTTACGTGATTGGTGATGGTTATAATTGGTCCACTTCTTACATCGATTACTTTTTGCGGTACGGCAGACCCCCTACCCGTAGGGGTCTTTATAGTAATGCGCCCTTGTCTAAACCTGGCAGTCCAATAAATTATTCCGCCAGGAATGGATCGTATGATGTTTCATCGCCTCTTAACAATTCCCCTGATTTGCCTAGCTATGGCCATTTAGTCCTGGACATGTCAAATGAAAATAGCTGATTTCATAGATTAGGACCAATGTTAGCACCAGTTTCTTTTAGATTTCTATTAGATATCACGTTGTTTGGTACACAGTATTAGAAGAATATTTTAAAGCTTATGCTTATTGCTAAAATTTAAGTTTAAATAAGCTGTGCTTGATAACATAAATTTTCTTGGTTTAGGGTAGGGTATTACGAAAATTTTTTAAATTTTAAATAAATATTAGTTGAAGTTTTTTTTAAGCAGGATTGTAGGATTTAAAAATTTAATAAAGTTTATATACGTAGAGCAATTGCCCAGAATATAAGAAAATACTTTAAAATAATTGGTTAATAATTTTTGTTGAAAACTCAAATTTCAAAAGATTTTAAATATTTATAATTTTTAAAATTTTTTGTAAAATTGAATTTTGAACGCGCTAAAGCAAAAAAATGGCATATTGATTTAAAAAAATTTCTTTAAAATTTTGCTATAAATTTTGATTTTTTAAATTTTTAAAAATGTTTACATTAGGAGTTAAAAAAAAATTTTTTATTATTTTTAAACCGTATGTTCGATTTATTTATAGACTCATTTTACGTGTTTTAATTAAATTATATTATGCATAATTGACATTACGATTTAAATATTAATACCATTTTTGAAAAAAAATTTTCATTTTATGTAATATTAAAATATTTTTTAAGTTTGAAATTTTTGCTTACCTTTTTAATCCTCTACTTTTTAAATACACGCACAATGGGCCAGTGTGAGCATTTATAAATTTTACAACTTTGCTTTTAAAAATTGAAAAATTTCATGACATAATTAAAAATTAACAAACTTGCTCGCGCTTGTAAATTGTGTGTTGCAAAATATAGCTCAACCCTTTTTTTAGTAAACTTATTTACAGAAATATATAATATTTTAGTATTTTACCTGCAACAACATAAAATTTTTTATTAGTTTATAATAAAATATTTTTATAAATTAGATAGTATTGTTCATAAGTTTTCTAATGTTAGATTTTTTATGTTTATAGCGAACCTAGGACAAGGTCGAATAAATTTTTTGCTATAAAGAATAGCCCCATTTTATAAAGTAATAATTAATTAATTGAATCTAACCTCATGCCCTAAATTTAACAATAGATTTAAAATAGCCTAACATTATTTATCCATTACCTTGTGGAATTATAAATCTGAAACTTTTAAAATTGAAACCAAAATTTTAGAATAAAAATATTTAATAGCCAATGTTGAAAAATGAAATATTAATATGATTTGCCCATTTACGATTTCCAAAAGATAATTAATTTCTCAAAAGTTTTTTAACCTGGCCAATTATTAATCGATTGCGTTTAATTTTTATATATTTTCATTTACTGGCCACAGTCAAAGTAACAAAAGCATGAATCGCTTCCAGCAGTATGCCATTTTTAATTTTGATAATTTTTTTGATCATAACAATTTTTTAAAGCCTTTATTCTTATTTGTTTGATTAAATTTAGGCCACGTTTAAAATGAAATTTTTGTAAAAATAAAAGTTCACAAATTTTGTAAATGAATGCATTTGTTTTAAATCTCGTCAATAGTTTAAAGCAAAAAAATTACTTTTTTGAGATAAATTTTTTTTGAAAATTATTAGTTTAAATATTATACAAAAATAAGACCATCTTGAATGTGGCCTCATGTGAAAATCTAATATAAATATATTATAACACAACAAATATCAATGTCAGAAACGTGAATTTTATGAAAACATAAAAGAATGCATCCTTATGATGGCCTGAACTCATATGTATTTTTTGTTTTTCTTAGTTTCTTCCGTCTTTGGCTCCTTAGATCTGTCAATAACGAAAAAATGGCCTTTTTTGACCAAATTGACAGATCTAAATATACCCTACGAAAGAAAAATTTAAAAATTTTTTTGCATATAAAAATTTCTCGTAACCTATATTTTCAATCACAAATAATGAAAAATAAATTTTATTAATATATCAAGCTCTTACATCAGCATTTAGGTAATACAAAATATTTCGCGTCCAAACTAATACGACACGAAATATTTTCGTATTTTAATAAAAATATTATTTGAAATTTGAATTTAACAGTTTAAATATTGTGAATATGCAAAAAAAAAATTTCAATTTATTTTTGTTTTTGAATCTTATTTAGTTTTTTGACCTTTTTTTTTATAAAATTTTCAATGTTTATAACTGACTAACTAAGTTTGATTAGAAAAAACGGTAAACGGATTTGATATATCTTAAGATGATAGGTTTGATTTCTGTAGTTACTCAAAAATTTTTGACCTGTATAATTCATTGAATTAGCAAAAAAAACAATATTAAACTAAAAACCACAAAGGTTTGAAACCCCGATTGATTCACAGGTTCTCAAAATTGGTCGATGTTGATAAGATTGAATTTGATAGAATACAACAACATGATTTTAATAATTAAGCTCTAAAATCCAATTAATAAAGATATTTTGCACCTCAGCCTATATAAAATACCAGTTACAGGTCCGGCCCGTACAGAGTTCATTCAGTTTTTCGATAAATTATAAAAGTTTTTCTTTTGTTTAAAAACCTATATTTAATTTCTTAGATTTTCAAGATTTTTCGAAAAATGAACTCGGAATGCGACCTATTTAAAAATTTTGACATTTGAATTTATTAGATGTATATGTACATATAATTTATTTTTGTTTTTGATTTATTAATCTCAACTTTATGTACTAATACATAAGTTTAAGTCATATAAAAGATTTGCCTACCTTTTATACAAATCATGCGATAATCAAATAAGACAGTGTCACAACAAACCACGAATTGCGTTTGGCGCTTTTAGATAAAGCCTTGCTAGTCGGACTCGCAATACAGCAAAATCATGCATACACTAGGCTTCAGAAGGCACAAAATTGAATTCTGCGCCGATATCAAAAAAATATATCGTCAGATACTGGTACCCTTTATTTTCAAATGCAACACACAATTTGGCGAAACAAACCAGGAATTTCAATAAACACCTATCACATATCAAGAGTGACCTACAAAAAAGCGCGCACCTTATTAAATCATTAAATTTTTATCAATCAGCGGAAATCGCTAACAAGTTTTCGATTGGTTCTGCTGTCACAAAACGCGAAATCCACGCGGGGCCTATTTGAGCGCTTACGCCTTTACGATGCACGCTTCATTATTCATCATGTCAAAATGGTTTGTTGAACTTTTGTTAAAAATGGGCCATAAATGCCCCACAACTTCACCAACAGCACACCGTAGCCAAGGTTAATCACTCTTGAAACGCAAAAACATTGGGACTAAATTCCACACATGATATTATTTATGAAAGTAGATATGCCCAACAATAATTATTTTACAACGCTTTTCTCGCAAAATTATTAATTTAAACAATTTAGAAACCGGAATTAAGTTTGACGAATTGCAAGAAAGACCTATCTACACACTGACCTTAGCAACTACGATCGATAAATGGATTGATTTCTTCTTTGATGCAAAAATGGTTTACGGCGCATGCATTTATGAGACCAATAAATACTCAAAACGATGGCACGTGCAATTATATTATACACTTAGAGTCACATATAGCGCCAGTCATGGCCGTGTCGTTGCCAAAATAAAAGCTATTTGAGGCTCTGTATAGATTATGAAAAAGGTAAGTCTCGATCTACGAAGACAAGCAATGCAACAAAGGGACGTCTCTTCCGTTGTTTCATCATATGGCTTCCACTTCTTATCTTTATTTGTACAATTCTTAATTCAAACTTTTTATTTTGCCATAAATATACCTTTGTTACGCGATTAGCACTGTGGGGTCCATATGGACCTTAGCACTTTTTAAATTTTAAATATCTTCAAAAATATTTTTATATTATGGGCTGAATTTTTATGACTTTTTTCTTAAATATATAATAAACAAAACTAGTAATTAAAATTTGGTCTAAGCTTAATAACAAAATTTGTTTAGAATTTAGAAATTGAATTGGGTTCCATATGGACCCCACCCAGCGTCTCCTACTCCCCAAATTTCATGGAAGAGCTACCCCCCTCGGCAAAATCTCGGGGGTAACTTTATCCCCCCCCCCCCCACCCAGTTTTTTGTCTGATTATAAGCAGCCACTTCAAATCAATTCAATTTTATTTATTAAAATGAATTATTATATATAAATGTTTAAAATTATTGATAATTAAGTCATTATCTAATTGCAATAAAATGTCCTCTTCAGATTTTAACAAAGGGAAATTTTGTAAAAACATATCTTCCATTTTGTTACGAAGAGAAGTTTTAATTAATTTTATCTTGCTCATTGATCTCTCAGCGCTACAGCTGGAGATCGTTATTGTGAGCAAAATTTTATATATTTTTTTAAGGTTTTCAAAACTGTTGTATGTTTTATTTAAAGCCCTATAAGGTAGTAAAAAATTGTCATCTGAACTAAACAAGTTTTCATCATCATCCTTATCACTTTTTTCAACGTCGTTCGGATAGTTACAGAAACTCTGGAGTATTTTTTGATTCTAGAATTTAAAAAAAAATATTAACCATCCAAAAATTGGGTAGAAATGATTCCATCTATTAAAGCTTGGCGGAAAAAGGGAATAAACATTTTCATTTCTTCAGAAATCAAATAAGGGTCAAGGTCGTAAAAAGCACATATCTCGTTTATATTTTCCACTTACTTCATTGTATTTTTTTAATGAAGCTGTGGTAAAATACGAGACTCCTTTATAAAATTGTAAAGTATCGTCATTAAATCTTTCGTGAAATTGCATCAAGATTCCAAAGCTTTAAAATATGTTTTAATACGTTAGCTATGAATTATATACTATTTCTACCTTTTGATTACGTCCACCTCGCCGCGGTATTGTTTTAAACTAAAATCAATATTGTTTTCTTTACAAAATTTAGAGGTATCCTCAATGATTATTTCAAATTTTTCTCGATCTGCATTTTAATATAATAAAACAAACTTCGTAATTTATTCAAATTCCCCCCATAACTATACCTACCCCCCTCGAATACCTACCCCCCTCGGCCGATTTTTTGGAATCGCTTGGTTTCTACCCCCCCCCCCCCCCCCCCTCCGGAGTAGGAGACACTGACCCCACCCTCTCAAATTCAATGTTGAAAACCACGTTATTGCCTCTATTTAAAATTAAACCTTAATATGCAACCTTAAATTCAGTTATTTTTTTAAATAATTTTAATTATTAAATACAAAATGTTTGTTTGTATAATAATGATATGAATTTTTTTTTTCTCTTTAAAATATCTAGTTTATCAAAATATTTTTTTTTGAAACTTAGACGTAAAAACACGATATGATCAATAATGTAAAATGGAGAAATAAAAAATTCAATTTTTCTGATTTTTTTCTACTTTGTGTCAAATAAAATTTGCAATATTCATCAATAATAACTTATATATATAATTAAAGAGCACGTATATCTCTTCAAAATAATAAAAAAATAAAGATTATAGCAAAACTTTTGAAATTGTAGAGGTTTAAAATTGGGGTCCGTAAGGACCACACCATAGCATTCGCGTTACAAATTTCTCACCCTACCATTTGCGGGTTAAAACAGAACACCAACGTTTTGTGCACTAAAACGATGATTCTCAATAAAATTTGGTTTTGAGCTAGGTGTTTCAAAATTTATTGGTCTATAAAAACAGTGCCAAATTTAACCATAAATGGTCTCAAACGAAAAGGAATTTATCGTAGCATATCTTATACTAATTTATAATCATAAATATTGAATCAATAAATAAGTAAAGCTTAAAAACTTTGAAATAATAAGCTGTCAAACGTTTGGGCATTGAATATTTGACAATTGGTTTTTCCATAAAATTTGGCATATTTATGTAGGGAATACAACCGGAGCACGGATGGGCTGGATAGACGAACCAAGCACGATTCTAGACCCCTTTTGGGGGGGGGCAAATTTTTATTGCCCCCCTTTCTCCCCAAAAAAATTGAATTTGCCCCCCCCAAATGCATAGTAATTTTATGTTTGCCCCCCCCCCCCACTCCAAAAAAATTGAATTTGCCCCCCCAAAAAATACATAGTAATTTTTATTATTGCCCCCCCCCCCCCCCCCCCCAAATGCGTATAAATTTTATTTTTTCTTCCACATTATAAATTAAATTTGCTCCGCCAAAAATATCTAAAAATATTATTTTATAAATATTTACTTTTTTTAAAAAGTGTTTTCATTCATCAACACTTCTCATCCGCTAGAGAGATCAAACTAACACAGAAATTATTTCTGTTGTTATTAGATATATAAAAAAATTTGATTTTACAGAAAGATGGTTATTTGTGAAAGCAATTCATACTGATGCCTAAGATTTTCTCATGTCAACAATCTTTTGTTAGAATATAATCTAGAATCAAAACCTGTTCGCACAATGCTACGAGCTCGAACGTAATACCCGGAAAAAGGTGGTGTTCAAGTATTTCTAAACAAAATAGCTGGACACCATGTCCTTTATATTCACTGCTTTAACCACCGATTGCATCTTGTTGTAAAAGATTGTTTTGAATAAGTGAATGGAAAATTTTTTTTTTCATATTTTTTCTTTCCTTTATAAATTTTTTCAACATGATGCAATCAATGAAGTAAGTGAATGCGGGACCATACCCCGGCTGTTGCCCCATCGGTGGTGTGCTACGACGCCATTGTTTTTTTTTAAAAATACATAAAAATATTAAATACTCTTTTAAAAATTAAAATAAAAAAGTTTTTATATCTTCAGGTTACAGGGCCGAAGCGTCGGGGTTTTTTGACCATATTTATAATTACCAATTTATTTTTTTGTATATAACATTTGAAAAAATATTTTATTTATTAAAAATAATTAATGATCAATTTCTATGCAAAACGATTTATGTTTCTAAAACTTTAGATTTAATACACCATTGTTTGTTAGAAATTAAAGAATTGAGAAATACAAATGCATTTACAGATTTAATTAATAACTGTTTTGATATATATATAATACTTTTTTAAATGACAATAATTTATCTATGGATAAAAGAAAAACTACTACAGATTTTTATTTATTTTCTACTCATAAGTTTGAGAATAATTTAAATATTAATGATGAATTAAAAAGTATTTATTTTAATATTATTGATTTATTTATTGATTCTTTTGATAACAGATTTTTTACCGATAATATTTATTTAGAATCTTTAGATTGCCTTTATAAATTTGATTATCTTTTTTTTAGATATAAATAAATTAGAGCCTCTTAAAAATAGTAATATTGATAAAAATTCATTATCTAAAGAAATTGACGTAGAAATTTTATTAATAAGAAAACTTAATAATTACAAAGAATGTGTTAATGATTACAAAGATGCTATAAGTTTGTTATTTGGCTCCTCAACGTCGAATTTTGAGGCCACATTTTCTTCTTTAAGAAGGATAATAACCTCTAGTAGGCTGGCAAGTAGTGACCTGGGTAAAGGTGATTTGGTTCTTCTAGGACACGAGAAATCATTAACTGGGGCGTTGAATTTTGATGAATTTTATAAATTAAACAAAACAACCTCTAGCATAAAATTGTTAGATTAATACAATATACTGCTCAAAATCAGCTTGTTATTCAGGTCAACAATTTTTTGAGAGTTATGAGTTAACTACAGAGATCAAACCTGCCATTTTAAAGAATATCAGATCCGTTTACCGTTTTTCCTAATCAAACCTAGTTAGTCAGTTATAAACATTAAATATTTTAGAAAAAAAGGTTAAAAAACCAAAAAGATTCAAAAACAAAAATAAATTGAAGTTTTATTTTTGCATATTTACAATAGTTTAACTGTTAAATTGAAACTTCAAATAATATTAATTAAAAACCGTTAATATATCGTGTCGTATTTAAGTTTGGACGCGAAATTGTATTATCTAAATGCCAAGGTAAGAGCTTGATATATTAATAAAAAAAATTTTCCATTATTTGTGATTAAAAACATAAGTTACATGGGATTTTAATATGCAAAAAAGATTTTTAAGTTTTTTCTTTATAGGGTATATTTAGATCTGTCAATATGGTCAAAAAAGGCCATTTTTCGTTATAGACGGATCTAAGGAGCCAAAGACGGAAGAAACTAAGAAAAACGAAATATGAGATTAGGCCATCATGGGGATGCATTCTTTTATGTTTTCATAATAATCTTGGTTCTGACATAAATATTTGTTGACCTATTTAATTTTTTACCCTAATATTAATTACTAGTTATATATAACCAGTGTTTTTTCATATATATTCTTCCAAAATAGCAAAATTATACAATTTGTTTTCGTGATAATCAATCTTACTTTACTATTCATTTTCTAAAATCCCAAATTTATATAATTCATTTTTATCATATATATATATTATATTTTTAATTATGCGCATTGATACCAAATAATTTTTATTTATACAATTTATTTTCAAATCTCAAATCTATTTAAGCAATTGATATTAGTGAAAACAATTAATTTTAATTCACATATCCAATTTATAAACGCAATCATTTTTAATATAACAAATTATTATTAATTTGTTATAAATAAAAATTTTGAACATGGATTCAATTGTTGTACATGTATATTTTTTGCCGTGACCGAAGGTCACGGCTAATTTTGCCGCCAAAGGCGGCAAAAAAATTTTTTCTGCCCCCGCCCCCACGACTTTTTTTACCCCTCCAAAGTAGAAAAGCTAGAATTTGGCCTGTAAAAACTTATTAAACATAAATTATAAAAATAAAATAAGGTTGAGTTTTTGATATAAGAAACATACATTGAGTATATTTTTCAATCTATCACTGTCAAAATTGTGTTTTAAATAAGCGGACGATAAATCATAAATGGTGCTTGCTTTTGTTCTGCAGGAACGGATAGAAAACTTATGATTTCAACTACTCGTAAATATGGCACTTTAAACTTTTACTCTAATTCATAACCAAATCAATTTATAAACAATTATTAACTTGCGATCAAGTTGGACTGGAGTCCCAGTATTTTAATTAATACTTTTAAAAAAAATGAATATAAACGTGTGAAACTCCTATGACTTTGTAAAAATATAAGGCCTTGTTGCCTTATGCATCTATATTTGATTTTAACAATTTTCTAAATTATTATACTCGCACAAATTAAATCCAAACTTTATGGGTAAATGCATACAAAATCGTGGTTTATTTATATTTCTAAAGGCACTTAGAATGTTTATGCGTAGATATTATTAAACAACTACCATAATTTGCTTACATAAATCTAAACCCATTTAAAAAAATAACATTGCTTCCTCACTTCCTAATTTTGTACCACCTTGTTTTAACTTTTTTGCCTTATTTTTTATAAATTAAAAAAAATTAAATTTTACAATAACCATTTGTGGGAATATTATAAATGACTGAGAAGGACATAAGCCTTCATTTTAAATTTTTTTTAATAAATAATGTATTTACGTAAAATAAAATAGCCGTAATAGTGTTTAAAAAAACATGCTCTTACAACAATTAAAACGTTTTTAACGCGTATTTTAACACATATTTTAAAAAAGTATAAATAAGGCATGAGCAATGATGTAATGAATGTGACCAAATTTTGAATGGAAAACACTGAAGAAGAAAAGTTAGTATCAAATATTTTTGACATTGAAAATGTTTTTATTGTATTATATAATTACTGTTAACCTTTTTTTTTACAGAAAACAATGTTGGGTATGTTTTGCTACCGAGGATGACGATATTAATGAATATTATCAAATTCCAATATCAAAAAGAACCAATTATAAACATAATTGGATACAACCTTGTAAATGCAAAGGTACCACAAAATGGGTTCATCAGGAATGCTTAAAACGATGGATTGATGAAAAACAGAAAGGCAATCAATCTGAGGTTGTCACTTGTCCACAGTGCAAGTTTAGATATATCATTATTTTACCTGAAGCAGGTTACATATATATAATTATTTCTGATCAATTATGAATGATGTGTTATTTTTTGATTAGGCCCTTTAATACTAATATTGGAAAAAGTTGATAGGCTCATACAAAGATTGTGTCCATTTATAGCTGCTGGAATTATAGTAGGTACAATTTATTGGACTGCAGTTACCTATGGTGCTGTCACAGTTATGCAGGTACCCTCTTTTTTTTTATTTCCAAGCAAATTTTGATTTTAGATTATAACAAATTAATTTATTAGTCATTAAACTATATTTATATAGGATGAAGGTGACTCTGCTATAAAAAGCAAAATGGCGCATGAAATGTATCTTCATAATACAGCAATTATATCCTTAACCAAATCAATTAGTTTACATTATTCATATATATGATCATGGTATATGACATTAAAATAGTTTTAAAGGGTGATAGTTCTTGAACCAAGAAAAAGCAGATATTATACAGCACAGATATTGTACAAAATGACGTCATTTTTATGAGTTCCGAGTACCTTTATATAGTCCCAAATATTATATGGGTATTCTGCACTCTCTCATAAAATTGACGCAATTTTGTATAATTTTTGTGTGTCCAATTTCTGTGCTTTTTCTTAGTTCAATAACTATCACCCTATTAAGTTATTTTATCATAAACTATGTTCCTATAATTGAAATATGTAAACTAGGTGATTTGGGTAAGGATATAATTGCTATATTTTAAAATTTTATTTCATGCACGTTGCTTTTTAGAGCAGAGATGCTCCAATCTATTTTTTTCTTTTAATTTAAAATTATTTTATATTAGTAATGTTAAATGATTAAATATTTTTTAAGGTTATGGGCCATCATCAAGGACTGGATTTTATTGAATCAACTGACCCACTGATATTGTTAATTGGCCTTCCTATTATCCCAATCAGCTTAATTTTAGGTGATTTATAATTATTCATAAACATGTATTATTTATGGTTCCATTTTTATTTTGTTAAAAAGTAATTTTTGTTACTGCAAAAATTATTTTTTTAATTGGTAAGGTTGAACATAATCAATTAATTTTTCAGATGTTTATTCATTTTTTTACTTCAAAGTTTTGGAAATAATGATTCCTTTAAAAAACTGGTCTATATTACCAATCTACTTTTGAGTTTGAAGTTAACTGTAACAATAATGACAACTAATTTTGAAGAAAAAATCCTAACTATACATGCTAAATTTTTTTTACAATCTACATATGTTTTTAATCTTACACAATTAAGTTTAATTTGAAGCCCAAAAATGGATAATATCATTTTGAAACCATTTACCAAAAAAATTGGCATAGGCTAAAATAATTCCATATTTGTAATTATCAATATATGACTAAGATCAATAATTTCCACAAATTTTGTTGGTAGTTCAAATTTTACTGTCTAATATATTTTTTTTAGATCATATTTTATAATTTAATTGAAACACTAAACAAGAAAATATTTATCTTGATAATACTTAATTTCATATTTTTATATACTTGATTTTTGCCACATACAAAGTGCAACCTCTTATCTTTTTAGAAAGGGCAGATATTGTGTTTGGAATTTAATAAATCTATTTATCTAACTTTTTTAACTTGCAAAGCGTTATATTAATGCACCTTGAATTATTCATTTTGCTAATTTTTAAAAGAATTATTAAATTGTAAAAAATATATTATTGAAAAGTGCCACAATGAATTCGACCAACTGGAATTTTGAATATTAGCTTAAACAACTTAAAATTTACGGGTTTGGCCAGTATATGCCTGAACGAGATTGTGAAGTTTTGACAGATATGAAAAGAATAATTGTATTGTCATTATTATCCCCGTTATTTTTGTTTATATATATTACACTGGACAACAAAAAAAACAACATAAACGATTTTTCGAGGTTTTGTAGAGAATTTTCTTGCGATAACGACCCCGGGTTTAATTTTTTCTCCAATGCTTCCAATTTTTTTTTAAACCGCGTCCATAGTTCGGAAAAAATTAACAAAATTACTTAAACTATTAATTTTCCAAAAAATCTATTGGCATCAGATTCCTTATAAAAAACATATCTAAAAAAGGTTATTACCTAAAATTATTAGCAATTTGCTTTTATGTTATTTAGGATCAAAAAACGGATTTTATGACGAAAACCACTAATTTTATAAAAATGAAAAAAAAAAAAAAATTAAATATTATAAAAAAATTTAAACGCCTTACCTTAATAATGAATGTTTCCGTTATCTAAATATATTTTTAAACTTTTGTTATTACCCATAGGTTTTATGATATAGAAGCCCAAAATACACCAAAAATTGAAAAATCTCCTTTTTGACACCGAATAACTAAAAATCTGAGGCATTGGCTAAAATTCTAATTTCATATTCGTGATCAGCGCCAAAAACTTGACCAAAAACCATAGTTACCATGAATGATGCTTAGGTCATCCAAATTTTGTTGTCCAGTGTTATGATCCAAGTATAGGATGTGTTATTTTTAATCACTTTGATCATCGCGACTTTAGGGAAGGGAAGGGGGGGGGGGGGGGGTCGAAGCTTTGGGGGCTAATAAAAGGAGTGAAGATAAAAAGAAATGTTGAGCTGGGTTCCGGAAAACTCAAATACTTGGGTTTTACATTAAACAAAAACATATATTTAAATGGCGCTGAGACGGTTATGCAATAAGCATTAGAAACCACAATTTGTTTTCAATTTAATTCGACCCATCTTGGTATTTATAGTTTTTTTTTGAAATGTCATACTTTAAGCATTTTTTATTAATTTAAAATTTTTAAAAATGCAAATTATACTTTGTTTTAATTTCAAACAGAGCCTATTTAAATATTTAACAGATATTAAGCTAAAAAAAGATGTTAAATAATTTTTATTGTGACATTTAATCGGTCATTCTTAGGTAAGATGGTACGTTGGGAGGACCATATTTTGGATGCCTGGAGACGCTATTCGCCCAATTGGTTCGAAAATTTCAACCAACTTTTCTACCACGTAACCGTCCCATATAACACCTTCATCTATGATTCGTCTTCCCCTCTTAATAGTGACGGTCAAACTTATAACGATGCGTACAATCATCATTTTGCCGATAATTTTGAATCATCTGATGGTACGTTTAATCGCATAGATTCATCCTTGCTTGTCGATTCTTCTGACACACATTCTCATCCAATCACTCAGCAATACGATGCTCTGAATGCTCCTTCTTTGACCACACCTGTTTCACGCGTTGTCTCTAGTGTTAGTGCATTCGATAATACTAACGGTAACATAGGCAATGATACTGATGATACCATCCCAACAAATGTAATAAGCTACGATCACATAAGTACAACTCGTGTCCTCTGTGGAGCCCTTATGCTACCTACCATAGCCACTATGTTGGGGAACGTTATTGCTCCAGCCCACATTGACTCCAAATTTTATCGGACTCTTATAGTAAAAAACCCTTTGTTTTTTTTGTTTTTAATTCCAGTTTCTCTCAAATATCAGGTCAAGCATTAAAATATAGGTTAAAAATAAATTTGTCGCCTAAAGTTTGATTATTCATAAAACATTTTTGACGTACTCAGACGTCGGCTGATATTTACAAAAACATTTTTATAAATTAAAATATCAATACGAAGAGAGAAAAAAGTATATATTGAATATTAATTAAGACATAATGTGTTCTTTCTCCCCATTCTATTAAATGATCATTATCATTATGATTCTCATGTTCTCGTGATTTCTTATTAATCACAACAATTTTATTATTGATTTTATTATAACTTTTTGCAGTTTTGCCCATTTTACTTCGACAAGTAATGCCAAAAACATGTGACACTATAGAATTTTAACATTTTAATAAACAATATTTTGAATATGCTAAATTGCAAATCATATTATAATTGTTGGACTTTTAAAATCTTAAAGTAGTTAACAAAGAAAATTGAATTTAAATTTCATAATATTAAAAATTAAAAAACCCCAAAATATTTGTTTATTAACGAGCTTAACAATCACTTAAGAAAACTCCTTATATTGTAGACATGCGAGGGAAATATTAATTGTTTTTTTCAACTCTCTTTATTTCGATTATTTTAAAATTTTAATGTCATTTATATTAAAATCTGAAAAAGGTAGGCCAAAAATGTTTATTTTTCAAAGCTCATCAATGGCTAATTAAATTTTTCGCTGGAAGGCACACAAGTCTTCCAACATTAAATCTAATTATTAAAAGCGCTTTTCCAAGCAGTATATATAAGGGCTAGTCAAATTAGCCCACTTTAACTTGCCGCTTGGCATTTCTGCACGTTGGAAACGAAGCAGGCTACTAATTTGAGACGTTACCTGAGCCAAAATTCTAATTTTATTTATTATATCTTTTTCCCCGTAGTGATTTCATCTTGGTTGATTTTCGCCCATAACCTTTTTGTTTTTAAAATTTATAGGTTTAAATTTTTTACTGAAGATGAGATTTTTTACTAAACTTCACTTGCCAAGAAAACATGGGTGTTTTAAACACATATTTTATTTTTAGTTTATCGTTGTTTTTGCTATTTGTTTTGAGACTAGGTTTTTAAAAGCGTCATTTGTAATTATGCTCATTTTAAATGTTTATGTAAAGGTAAGTGATTAAAGAATAAATAAAATTCCATGTTAACATATTGTAGGACTAATTATAATGGTTACATATATATATTCAAAATTTTTTAAAAACCATTTTATTATTAACAGAATATTAATTAAAATTAATCT
>CM060242.1:26582309-26730523 GCA_030555515.1 Acutogordius australiensis
AATTATTTTATTTATTAAAAATAATTATTAATTAATTTCAATGCAAAACGATTTTAATTTCTAAAACTTTTGATTTAATACAGCATTGTTTGTTAGAAATTAAACAATTAAGAAATACAAATACATTTACTATTTAATAACTGTTTTGATATATTTAATACTTTTTTAATGACAATAATTTAATAGAAAATAAAAAAAACTAACCCTAAAATTTTTTTTTGATTTTTATTAATTTATATATTAATGATAAATTATAAAGTATTTATTTTAACATTATTGATTTATTTATTTCTTTTGATAATAGATTTTTAACCGATAATATTTATTTAGAATCTTTAGATTCCCTTTATAAATTTGATTATCCTTTTTTTTAGATATAAATAAATTAGAACCTCTTTTAAAAATAAGTAATATCGATAAAAATTCAATATCTAAAGATATTGACGTAGCCAAATTTTTATTAAGACAACTTAATAATTACAAAGAATGAGTTACTAATGATTTTCTTAAATATTTATATGATCACAGATGCATTTCCTAATCTATTTAACATTTTTTCTATAAATTTGTTATTTGGCTTTCAACGTCGAGTTAGGCCACATTTTCTTCTTTAAGAAGGATAATAACTTTTAATAGGCTAGCAAGTAGTGACCTGCTCAAAGGTGATTAGCTTTTAGGACACACAAAATCATTAACTGGGGCGTTGAATTTTGTAGAATTTTATAAACAAAACAACCTCTAGCCTAAATTTGTTAGATTAATACAATATACTGCTTAAAATCAGCTATTTACTGTTTACTATTTTAAGACATGGTTGCAATTTTTTTTATGCGCTTTAACGTTTATGTTCATGTTTTATTTAATTTTTTACCCTAATATTAAATACTAGTTATATATAACCAGTGTTTTTTCATATATATTTTTCCAAATTAGCATACTTATACAATTTGTTTTCATGATAATCAATCTTATTTTATTATTCATTTTCTAAGTCCAAAGTTTTATATAATTCATTTTTATCATTCATATATAACATATTTTTATTTTTCATGCGCATTGACACCAAATGATAAAATTATACTTACAATTTATTTCCGAATCTCATATCTTTTTAAGCAATGGATATTAATGAAAACAATTAATTTTAATTTACATATCCACTTAATAAACGCAATCATTTTTTTTATTTTATGAATATAATAAAACTATTTTAAAATAAAAACTTTGAACATGGATTTAATTGTTGTACATGTATATTTTGCCGTGACGAAAGGCGGCAAAAAAAATTTTCTGCCCCCCCCCCCCCCCCACAAGTTTTTTGCCCCCCCCCCCCAAATGGAAAGGTTAGAATCGGGCCTGATATACAATAAAATTCTGGTGTTAGTTTAGAACGCAATACAAAAGGTTTAACTCTCTTAATATTAATATTATGAATTTTATAACACAAACCTACAAAAATTTTTAAACAAGGTAACAGCTCGTATTAAATTACCATATTCGTCGTTATTCGTCAAACCGTTGTTATCACTTTTTATAAGAACATAAATGTACTTTGTAATTATCAACGACTCTTTTATAAATAATTTTAATAAAGGCACTAAAACTTTCAAATTATAATGTATTTTTTTATTTTGTTCAATAAATTTAAAAATTTAAATAGAAAGCCGTTGTTTTGGCAAAGATTTTTTATTAAAAATTACCTTAAATGTGTTTGGTCAATTAAACATTTTGAAACATAAGTTTCCACAACTCAAAAAAAAATGCTATTGATAACAAATAAATTTTAAGTAAATTTAGAGAATTTTTTATTAATGATGGACGAGACTGAGAAAAACAAATTTAAATAAATATTCTTAAATTAATAGACAGAATGTTAAATTTTGTTAAATTTGGAGTTTGAAATTAAATTACAAATACCTCTAAAAAAATTAAAAAATAAAATTGTCATATAAAACACGAATTTGATTAAGGTGTGCGAGCTCATATACACCGCTAAAATAACCACTGCGTTTTTGCTCCTCTAGTAATGCAAGCTCTGAATTATGATTTTTGAAATGAATTGGGGTTCATGAAAATTTTTAATTTGCGACTTATATATGAAATATTTTTAGCAAAATTTATGTTTATACTCGGTAAGGAAGTTGGTAGCATTCTGAGGTGGACTGTAGTACACGTAAATAAATCCCGGTTTTACGACTAATCCATGGAGGTCTTCAATTTTCCGGTAATATTCTAAGGATAAGTATATGTATGGTGGTCAATAACTTAACCCATCCTAAATGGTTTCATATTAAAATTTCAAAAACTAATAAACTGATCATGTAAAAATGAATGATATGACATACTAACTGTCTACTATTTTAATGGTTGAAACTCATTTCCAAATATGTTACATTATGTGTTGTTGAAACTTGGTGAAAAAAAAAGTTGAATTTTAGCAGACCTATAGTATTGAGTCCTGACATATTGGTATTACAAAGTAGATTTTTTGACCTGTACAATAAAACAATATGTTAACTTTGTTCACGTCTTGTTTAACACTGTCGCTTGATTTATATTTTTACATAATTGGACGTTCATGAGTTATTTCCCAAAATCTTTATTTTATTATTTATGTCAAATATTATTTCATAACAGGTATTTTTGGTATTTATAATTAATTTGGAGACTAAAATTTGTTATTTGAATGATCAAATATTTTGATAAAAAAATGTTCAGTTTAAACGAGCCTCATGTAAAAACAATTGCGAAAAAGAAAAGGTAAAGTTGGCATTTTTTTATTAAACGTATGGTGTTCATTTAATTTTAAATATATGAAAAAGTTAAAATCTAAAAATTATTGACCCCAATGTGTCAAAGCTGATTACCGCTTGCTCTCAAAAATTTTATGGCATGTTCCAATACAAAGGTAGCATGCATTTTCATAATTTTTTAATTAAAACAACTGTAACCCTTTTATCCTCGATTTTCAGCTGATCTAATAAAACTTTCTTTAAATTGGCATTGTAAATTAGGACACATAATTGCAAATAATAATTACTTATTGATGCATCTGCTGACGTATCTAAAATGCAAAAAAGTAATTACATTAGGATTTTATTTAAAATATGGTCGATATATGTCTAAGAAAAAGTTAAATGAAATAATTTAAAAAGTTTAATTTTATTTTTAAATTAAAAGAGTTTACTTTTAACCTCTTTTGTTTTTTTTAGTTAATAAATGAACTACATTTTCATTTTTATATTTATATACACAAGTTAACAAAAATTAAGAGTTAAAAAGAAAATTTTGGCACTTGAGAAAAATAATTTCCAAGATGGTCTTATCTCATATATAATCTGTTTTCCAAAGTTTCTTTAGACTTAAGCTATTTTATTAGGATATCAAGAAAATGGCCAATTTTGCCCAAATTGACACATTTTGCGACCTCAAGAATACCTTAAAGAGATAAAGTTTAATTTAAATAATATCACTTGCAATTTATATACTTTACCTTAAAAAAATGAGCAATAAAATATTTAACAATATTAAGCTCTTACAGGTTATATTATTTGGCACCTCAACCTAAAGACACCATATATTATTGGTTAAAATTTTGTTTAAATTTTATTATAAACAAAATAATTTTTTTCCATATTTTTAAATCTTTTAACTTTTTTTACCTTTTTTTTTCAAAAAGTTTTTTGTTTTTAGATGGCTTACTAGATCTAATCAATTTAAAGTTCAAACACTTTTGAAAAATTTAAAAAATATTAAATTTTTGCGTTCTTACTTCGAACTTAATCATTGTTTTACAATATTGTGCACTCATAATTGCTTGAATTTTTCATAGAAATATAGCTGATTTTCAAGATATTTTCGTAAATCCAATATTAAACTAAATTTTTTTTTTATAAAATTAAATTAATTTTTAAAAAATTAATGAACTCTAAACTTGCCCTTCAGAACGTTAAAAGGACTAAAAATTTTGGATCTGTCTGAAGTTAGCTCAGATAAAATTTGTTGACCTATGTAAAATGACAACTTTTAATACTTAAAAAAGCTGTTCCTTAACTTCAAAAATATATATTTAGCTTATATTTTAAGACATTGTTAAACTCGTTTCCTTTTTATACGTCAAAGAGACTAATGATCCTCAAATATAAATCTTTTTTTATTACAATTTATTTTATTTATATTGGATATTCCCAACAAATTTTAGTTCCCCTTCTATATAAGGTCAACACCGAGATTAATTTCGAGCGTTCATTGGTGATCTTTTTAAGAAGTAAAGGGCAATATGAGGTTTAAGAACATAGCCATGACCTTTTGATCTTGCAGGTTCGTAAACATTATGTTGTATTAACGAAATTGCATTACACAGGTCAACAAATATCAATGTCATAAAAAATAAGTTTTTGAAAACACAAAAGCATACATCCCGATTATAACCTTGTCTCATATATATTTTCCGTTTTTCTTAGTTCCGCCTTCGGCACCTAAGATCCGTCCATGTAGAAAAAATGAATTGGCAGATTTTGCGACCTCGAGAATATCTATAAAAAGTTAGACATTTATTTTTTCATATAAAAATCCCTTGTAACATATAATTATCATCTCAAATAATGAGTAAAATTTTGTAGTATACAAAGCTCTTACATCAGCTAGAAAATACAGTTTTGCGTCCAAACTTAAATATGCCACGATATATAATTGGTTAATGAAAATATTATTTGAAGTATGAATTGGATAGATTAGCTGTTGTAATATTGCATAAAAAAATCTAATCTTTTTTGCTTTTATGACATTTTTTCTAAAATTTTTAATGTTTAAAGCTGACTTACTAAGATTGATTAGAAAAAATGGTAAACGGTTTAAAACCCCTAAGAAGGCAAGTTTAATCTCTATAGTTAGCTTATAACTCTCATAAATATGTTGTGCCCGGGTCCGTATGGCATGTCCTTTAAGCCCATAGTTGGCAGGCGCCTAACATGCATTATTTTAATATTGTGGTCTATCTGTAATTTACTAAAAGTTTCTTGGCGCCCCCAAGCATTGCTTGGCTCAATAAACCGGCCCAAAATAAAAAACTCAAATCTGTTTGCCCCGAAGGATATATTTGCACGAAGGCATCTTTTGTCAAAAATAATTACAAGGAATAATAAAACTCGCCCTAATATAATTAATTTTAAATATTTTTTAACAAAACTTTAGCAAATTTTAACAATTTTTTAGTTGTCAATATACAACTTTTTATTAATTAATCTTTTTTCACTTGAAAATCCAAGCACCCTAGAAAAAATTTTACTGTCTTTTTCCACGCAATTGTACATAACGATTGACAAACTCAGCCCGGTACTTGGAATTGTATAAGGTGCAGGGCCAAAAGTGATGCGAGCTAACCATCTAAGATCTGATATAAGATCGTCCAATCTAAAATTCGGGTAATGATATTGAATGTATGGATTTTTGTACGCAGTTTGGATTAAGCGAATCTAATTACAAAAGATATAACGAATACAATGTGGCTTTGTATTAAAAGCCTGATAATTAAATCTATTTTAAAACTTAATAATCTTTTACACATAGTTCCAGGGGGTAAAATTAAAAAAAAGTTTTGTCGCCTTTGATGAAAATAAAAAGTTGGCCGTATAAAATTACTTTTTGTAACCCGTTGTAGCTGAAGTTTAGTTTGCCATATAAAACTGGAATTTCCTTATAATGAAAGGTTGAGTAGGTTATATTTTCGCGTCTCTCCCTATAACCAGTCACCGTTTCAAAGTTGCCATCGGAAATATCAACATACCACTAATTGTATTTAAAATGCAAAAGATAAAATACTTTAAATTTTATATGAAATAATAAAATATATATCTATACCACAGTCTATATTAAATTTATATCAACGTTTCGCCTCAAAAATTTTATATGATATTTGTTTTGTACCTTGATATAATAAAAATGGTTGATATAGAGGTTGTTTGTTTATAAATAAAATAATTAATGTCCTATTAAGTTTTTGAGTTAAATTTGTGTTTTTTATATAAATTTTTAATGTTATAAAAAAATTCTACAAAGTTAGATTAGTTTCACATCTATTTTTCTCCCATTTGTTCAATTTTTTAGCCTGAAACTAAGGTAAATACTAAAAGTGATACTTTTTATGACCTTGAGATTTAATGATCAGTATTTTAAAATATCTTTATAATAAACGTTAAATAAAATTTTAGGTCTTTTAAACTCTGTTTTGCCTAATTAAAATTGATTTTATATAAAAATTTAAGATTTAAAAAAAATTACGATAGACATATATCGTGTTTATTATAATAGTGTTTACATTGCCTGTGATAAAGTTTTTTGTTGTTGATAGCAGGACTGGTTAAAAAAAGCCAGCCCTTAGAAGAGATTTTAATGGCTTTTCTATTAAAAAATTACCCACTTAAAGGGTTATTTTAATAAAAAAAGGTCTTTTTAAAAGGCCCTTTTTAATAAATATGGGAGCTTTTAATCTAAAGGGCTTTGTGGGCTTTATATCAGGTCAACAAATTTTAGAAAGTTATGAGCTAACTACAGAGATCTAACCTGCTATTGCAAGGATTTATTTGTTTACTGTTTATTCTAATCAAACTTAGTAAGTCAGCTATAAACATTAAATTAGAAAAACTGTCAAAAAAACAAAAAATTATAAAAACAAAAATAAATTGAATTTTTTTTTTTCACAACAGCTAAAGTGTTTAATTCAAACTTCAAATAATATTTTTATTAAAAACCGAGATAATATATCGTGTCTTTTAATTTTGAAAGCGAAATATTCTGTTTATCTAATTGCCGATATAAGAGCTTATACTAAAAAAAAATTCTAATTCTTTGAGATGATAAATGTAAGTTGCAAGCGATTTTTATATAAAAAAAAGTTTCTTGAATTTTTTCTTTTTAGGCTATTCTCGAGGACGAAAAATCTGTCGATTTGATAAAAGGGTCATTTTTTTAACTGGATGGATCTAAGCACCCGAAGGCGGAACAACGAAAAACTTAAAATATGTATGAGATAAGGCCATCATGGGTGCTTTTAATACGCTTTTGTTTTACAAAAATTTTCTAATTTTTGGGTTATTATTCAACAAATATCAATGTCATAAACGTGAATTTTATGAAAACATAAAAGAATGCATCCCATGATGGCCTGAACTCATATATATTTTTCGTTTTTCATAATTTCTTCCGTCTTTGGCTCCTTAGATCCCGATATAACGAAAAATGGCCTTTTTTGGCCAAATTGACAGATCTAAATATACCCTAAGAAGAAAAAATTTTAAAATTTTTTGCATATAAAAATTTCTTGTAACTTATATTTTTAATCACAAATAATGAAAAAATTTTGTTAATATATCAAGCTCTTACATCGGCATTTATATAATACAAAATATTCCAAACTTAAAGACACGATATATTATCGGTTTTAATAAAAATATTATTTAAAAGTTTAATTTTAACAGTTTAACTATTGTGAATATGCAAAAATAAAATTTCAATTTATTCTTGTTTTTGAATCTTTATTGGTTTTTTAACCTTTTTTTCTAAAATTATCAATGTTTATAACTGATTAACTAAGTTTGTTTAGGAAAAACGGTAAACGGATTTGATTTTCCCTAAGATGGCAGGTTTGATCTCTCTAGTTAACTCATAACTCTCAAAAAATTGTTGACCTGTGTTATCTATAAATACTTGAGCTTTTTTCTCCCTTTTTTGGACAGAGAAAAAAGCCCATTTTTTCTGGCTCACAATTTTCCCAACTCTGGTTAATAAACTATTGTGTATTAAATAATTTTTAACGCTCTAAAATTTTTATATTTGTATTATATTTTTGTATAATTGTTTTAAATGCCCACATTTGTTTTCAAATAATTCGCGTCAAGGGTATCAAAATTTGTAAAATTTTAATTTAATTTCCACCCTTTATGATTAAAATAGCGTTCAATCTCCCATAGAAACTCAAACTTGAGCAACTTGGTTTAAATGTGTCCAATATCAATAATTGTATGAGTTCAAGGTAAAAAATATTTATTTTTCTCATATTGAGTGTTTTGACCAAAGTCTGCCAATTTAGCTTAAATATGCAACCAAAAAATTTAAGAACGTAAACGCATGTCATTATTTGAGAAGTGAATTTAAATGATGGTAGACATATCTGTATTTAACATAATAAAAAAATATTAAAATTAATAAATTAATAAATAGAGCTTGTGCACCTAACCTGTTTTTAATTTTTTTTTTAAAAAATGAAGTTTTAAAACAAAATGTAAGTGCTTGGTCCCAAACAAAATATTTAATAAATATAAAATGTAATAAAAAACAAAAATTTTATTGTGTTTAAAAACTTTATATTACGTAAAGGAAAATTAAGCCTAAATCTCTAGATTTAATTCAAACCAAACTCTACGCTACTATTAGGCCTAATTAGACCAGCCTTATTATATCCCCAGTGCGCATAGGGATATGTCAAATAATGCCAACCGGACATAAAAATTAAGTTAGCAATTCAAACTTTTTAATAGACATTTTTGGTCTATTTTGTAAATAAAATTTAGCAAAAGGGTACGTCGTAGTTTTTATATGATAAATTTTCTTAACATTAAAAATTTTGGTTAAAAGATATAAATTTAAAATAGTTAATTTGTAAAATGTTTTTATATATTACTTACTTATTAAGATCAAAGTTGCATGTGATTTTTGGGAATTAGTATTATATATTTCGACTTAGCGGAGCATAAATATCCGGCTTAAAAATAAAGGGGAGTCTGACCGCAGTTATACCAAACTAATACATTTTGTGTACTTGAGTTTAAATTTGTTAAAACAAGTTACTGGTCATCAGATCTGGTTTTAACCAAGAATTAAACTACTAGCAGGCCTATTTATCACTGACTTTTTCGGTTTCCACCAACAAATTTTCAATTTTCCACACATCTGAATATATCATAAAAATGCCAAAATTGGCACCGTTGCGAATTTGAGACTTAACCCGCGAATAGCACTACGGAATCGATATGGACCCCAGCACATTTAATTTTGAGTATCTTCCAAAATATTATACATTAATGTTCAAATTTTTTTGACTTTTTTTAATAATATAATAAAGAAAACTAGGAAATAAAATTTGGTCTAAGTTTAATAACAATATTTGTTCAAAAATTAGAAGATTGTAAATTTCAATGTTGAAAACCCATGATAAAGCCTCAATAAAAATTTTAACCTTATTTTTAGGGTTTTTTTTTATAATACTATTACATATTAGGTGTATAATATGTATGTAAAATAATGATATCAATTAATTTTTGTTGATCTAGTATTAAAGGTTTGTATTCGCCAAAAATAATTAATTATTTATAATATTTTTTTTTGTGAATCTTTCTTAGATTGTTCTACTACACCTAATAGCACAATTTAACCAACAATATTGATTTAGTTGATGGACAAGATTTATTTAATGAAATTAAATTGAAAAACTTTATTTTATTTTTTTTCTTGTGTTATAAAAATTTACGATATACATAAATGATAAATTACATTAATTTTTAATTAAATATCACGTTTTTTTTTCTTTATAATAATACAAAATTTTATAGCTTGAAAACTATTGAAGTTATAGAGGTTGGGGTCTGTATGGACCCGACTGTGGCATTCGTTTTAAAATATCACCCTAGCATTTGCAGGTTAATGAATTATTCAATTATTTTTTAAAATTAAAAAATGAGATTTTTTTTTCCTTTTTTTATACTAATAAAATTTGATATTTATAACCCCTCTAAAATTTTGTTGGTTTCGACAATGGTTACAGTTATTTTAAAATAAAACAAGCCTATAAATATTGATTCTATTCGGAAATTAAAGTATAATAATTACATTCTAATATTTTTTAGTTATTAAGTCTTGAGGTCTTGAAATAATATGATTTTTGGCTATTTATGTGAATGAATATTTATAATAGGCTGAGAAAAATTGTAATGAAATAAGGGAAAAAGGATTTAGCAATTACACATATAGCAAAACTAATATAAATTATTGCCTTCAGTAAGTAGATATGTGCAATTGTTAAAAATTTTTGTAATATTATTTTTCTTACGCTCATTCGAGGGCTATTGTTCCTGGACATAAGTTTCATTAACAAGTTCTTCCCGATCGCTGGCAATATGTACTCGTAAAATCCAAAACGGTTTTCGACGTTGAGGGGAATATTAATGATTAAATTCCCTTCTTCGTTTTTGGTTAAATTTCCAAAGTTTAAACTGGCCTGCGCACCTCTTATTTCGTTTTTTAAGTTGCCATCAAAACTGTCGATAAAAACATAAAAAATTGCTTAACTTTGGGCTAACAACGTAAACAATTATTGAATTGTCTTGCAAAAGGTATATCAGTCTTGAAAATCTTGAAATTTCCGTACCATATCTAAATTAATATTTTTATCTGACCTTAATCAAGTCCAAATCGATAAATTTTTTTACTAGGGTCCGGACGGCCCAATCCTATATAATTTTTTAAGTCAGTCTGAACCCGTTCGGTCCAAATTTTTTTTTGGTTTTATTCTTGTACAAACTCCCCACCCAAATACTTTTTATCAAATTTCGAAAATATTTTGGAGCAATCTCGCAAAACAAGTTTTGACAGATATTCATGTCCTTTTATATTCATAATTTTTGAACATAAAAGACGGTAAATGACCTTGGTAAAAGACAGGAAAAAAATGGCCAACTGTTTTTTAGTTGATAATATTACATTTTGTCTATATAATATGTATTTCTTTAACCCTTACTAAAAATATTTTGAGGGGTAAAACTTAATTTGTTTATCTACTTATCTGAGCTGAAAATTAATATTACTAATGATTTATGACATGCTAAGAATTTATATATATTTCTAAAAATATGATAGAACAAAATCTGTCAAACTTCAATAAAAAAATTAACAACCCCTCTGGCATAAATAATGGCTAATTTTAAAGAAATTATATAACTAATTTTCCATATAAACAAATTTGATCAATTTATCAATGTTTATGGGCATTACGCAATCCGCAATTGCCCCGGTGCTCGTTAGTTAGATTGAGATCAAGGCAGCATGATAACCCAAACCCAAAAACCTATAACCTTCCTCTAACCTACGCCTAACGAATTATATTGGACAAAAAAGCACATTTATGATTTTTGCAGGGGTCTGTACAGTTTATTTCTTGCTATTGCGATTCCGGGTTTAGTTTTTCCTAATGCCTTCAATTTATTTTACGATGCGTCCAAAGTACAGATTTTCCGAACATTTTAGTGGCATAATTAGATTTCTTAAAAAAATTTAATACATTAATTTCTAACAAAAAACGATGACAAAACCACTAAAGAAAAACAAGAAATCAATTTTTTATAAATCCATTAGATTTTTCCCTAATTCAAATATATTTTAAATAGTATCTAATAGTTTTGATAACACAATCGTAAAAAATTAGTGTCATAAATTTTTTTTTCTAAAAATTAAAAAGAATACATCTCCTGCTTTTATTTCATATATGTTTTTTCTTTTCCGTAGTATTTTTAGCCTATGGCTAATTTGCTCCAAGCATATCAAAAAAATGGTTTTTTTTGACCCAATCGACGGATTTTGCGACCGAGAACACCCTAACGAGACAATTTTTGATATTTTTTCTCATTCACAGGCCAACAATTTTTTGAATGTTATGAGTTATCTACACAGATTAAACTTGCCATCTTAGGGAATACAAAATCCGTTTACCGTTTTTCCTAATTAAATTTAGTTAGTCTGGTATAAACATTGAAAATTTTATAAATAAAAGGTCAAAAAAACAAAAAAGATTCAAACAAAAATAAAGTGAAATTTTAAACTAATAAATTCAAACTTCAAATAACATATTCATTAAAAACCGATAATATATTGTGTCGTATTTAAGTTTGGGCGCAAAATATTTCGTATTATTTAATGCCGATGTAAGAGCTTGATAAATAAAAATTACTCATTATTGATTATAAATATAAGTAACAAGGAATTTTCATATGCAAAAAAGATTTTTATTTTTTTATTTTTAGGGTATATTTAGATCTGTCAATTTGGTCAAAAAAGGCCATTTTCGTTATAGACGGATCTAAGGTGCCAAAGACGGAAGAAACTAATAAACAAAAAATATATATGAGATTAGGGCATCATGGGGATGCATTTATTAATGTTTTCATAAAAATCACGTTTCTAACATTATTATTTGTTGAGTGTATTGAAATAACTTGTAATTTATGTTTTTGATCTCAAATAATAAGAAATTCAAATATTTTAAGCTCAAATATATTTGGCAACCTAACCTAAATAGGACTATATATATTATCACTTTTCAAAATATAATATTTGAAGTTTGAATTAACAGTTTAACTGTTAATACAAAAATTATTTTTTTTTCCAAATTTTATCTTTTTAGTTTTTTTAACATTTTTCCTCAAATTTTTAATATTTATAGTTGAGCAAAATTTGATTAGAAAAAACGGTAAACTTTTAAAATTTCTCACATGTCTGATTTGGTCTCTCTAGTCAATTCATAACTCTCAAAAAACTGTATAAAAGCTCAAAAAACCCTAAAAGAAAAATCTTATGTTTGACACTGAAGAAAAAATCTGAGGTTGGCTAAAATTCTGATTTCTTATTAGTTATCATGTTTTAATGATAAAAAACGATAGTTGCCATAAATGATGCTGTGGTCGTCTAAATATTGTCCGGTGTAAAGAAGTAGACTAAATGCATATGCTTTAAAAATGAAAGTTTTACAGCAAGTGATGGTCTATTTTTTGTATTTACAATAATTTGGATGCCAAAAGTAATTCATAGAGATTGGCCTTTCTTTGTGTACATTATTTTTTTTAAGCCTGATCTCTGTTTCTAATAACATTTAAAAAAATAGCCATTTTTATTTTAATACTTAAATATTAAATTATGGTTTATTAAGCGTAGTTTTTAAAATTTTATTAAAATATTTGTGATATTTAATTAGAAAAAAAAATTTCAACAAATTTGTTATATTACACAATTTAACAAAATTAAATTTATGTGGCTGTGGGTTTGAAGTTTTTGGAAGCCTTAAATATAACATTTTGTTATTTTGCCAGCTAGTTTCTAATCTGTACATATCAAATATGTCTTTATATTAAAAAGACATTCTTGCTACCAACTCATAAAATAAAAAATATTAATTTTTTTACAATTTAACTACTAACTTCTCACTATATGGTATTTTTGGTCTATATAAATTAATTTGAAAAATAAATTATTAAATAAAGTGCAGTGCGTTAAAACTTTAAATGATTAATTTTTTTAAATAAAAATATTACTTAAAAAAAAAGTTTAAATTAGTTACCTTGCAAAAATTTAGATTACTCAGTTTTTGAGTCTCCTAGCAGGAACTACCATTTAAGGCATTAGGACATATACCAATGTGTACAGTTGATAAAATTTGCTTGGCGAAAAAACGGGAAAAAGAGGGATCAAAGGTTAACAAATATCAATGTCAGGTAAATAAATATGAAAACATAAAAGAATGCACCCCCCTGATGGCCTAATCATTTATATTTTTGTTTTTCTTAGTATCTTCCATTGGCTCCTTAGATCCATCCACATCAAAAAAATGGCCTTTTCAACAGATTTTGCAACCTCAAGAATACCCTAGGAAATATTTATGAACTTTTTATCTTATAAAACCCCTTGTAACTTTTATTTCTCATCTCAAATAATGAGAAATCAAATATTTAACTTAAATACGACTCGACATATAATCGGTAATGAAAATATTTTTTGAATGATTTAGTTTAACTGTTGTAAATCTGTAAAAAAAAATTATTTTATTTTTGTTTTTTAATCTTTTTTTTTTTTTTACATTTTTTTTCTAAAATTTTATATGTTTATAACTGACTAATTCAGTCGAAGAAAAAATGTTAAACGGAGTTTGAAAATTCCTAAGATAGCTAGCTAGTTTGATTTTTGTAGTTAGCTCATAACTCTCAAAAATTTGTTGACTTGTGTATTTAGGCCTAATAAATGTATAAATCTTTAGTGATGTATAATTATTTTCTTATTTTTTACCATATGTAAGAGTTGGCTGCCTTCTATGAGGCAGCTCAGGAAAAAAACCTTTACTAGTTATAATATAGTAATGAAACATGAAATTTAAAATTTATTATATCAATAGTTTACAATCTGGGATTATATTGTAAATAAGATTCCAGTGGTACATTTGAACTACGGCACAGATCTAATAAAGAAACATATATTTAACAAATTCTGGTAAATTAACAAACTAAACTTTTAAATATGGCCTATCCTTTAAAAAATAAAAAATATATAATTAGCTTATTAATAAATGAAACAATAAGCCTATTTAAACGCCTCGCGAGAAGAATTTTGTAATTGGCAGACCTCGCTAATGTAATACATTCTCCATTTTTGTATTCATATTTTTTTAAAAAGGCCGCAGCCTATGTTAAGAGAAAAATAATTCACTTATTTACAAAAAATCTAAATATGCCAGTAGGATTTTTGAAATAAAGGATCTTTATGTGTTTTTTCTTTTATCTGTGGGAAATGTCTTACAAGAGTTCTAGTGTTCGATTCCGTACATAGGCGGGTTTTACCTCAAATAAATATTTCAGATCCTGCGTAGTCTACATATGCAATATTTCTTAATCCATACTAATGTAAAATGATAGGCTAAAGCCTAGGTCGCCGGCGAGCTAATCTAACTATTTTGACGACAATATTTTTTGCTTTATTGCGTTTAATTGGGCCAAAGGGCCGGCTAATATTTGGGAAAAAATGGCATGCCACAAATTCTACCATCACTGATATAAAAATTAAAGAGAAGTTATATCTAATTTAAAAGTAACTTGTTATGCAAAATTACCTAGCGGTATTGATAGTTTTATCTTATATTTATAAAAATGAATTCTCAAAAATATGAGAGATAATAATGCGTATCTTTAAAAAAATTTAGAGTTTACAATTTTTATCTTGGTTAAAATCTTATCGGGTTGATTTTGTTAACAAGTAGTTTTTGAAAATCTCGAGTCGACACACCTATATAATTGATTTTATAATTAAGTTAAAAATACTGGTAATGATCAGTTTAATATCATAATTTGAGCTAAATACATGCTTAAATGATTTTCTAAATGATGTAAATTTTAGTTTATCTACATGATTTATGTATATTCGGTCAATTTTTATATATTTATATGGGCTTTTAGAAAAGTTTTTTTTATCTTAGGGCTCAATGCACTGCTACTTATTCGTAGGCAAGCTAAATATATTAAATGGTTTGACTATTTTTTTTGTCATTATAGGTTATTTAAAATTTTGAAACATAGCTCGCCCGCCAAGGGATGGTGGTGATTTAGATTTTTAGGTCTAGACTCCCTACAAACGTTGAGGATCTGCGGTCATGGATAAATCAAAAATATTACGGTATTTTTTTGGCATCTCTTACTGTCGAATCTTAGTGAGATGCTCAAGTGGTAAAGACAAGCACATTACACCACAGGGTTTACTAATCGTCAATAGATGTTTAAGTTTTATTTCAATAAAGATAATTTATATAATATGGAAAAATGTTTGATACATCGTGATTATTTATTTCAATTAACAAATAAGTTAAGTTTCGAATCAGCAAAGACATTTAACTCTATTTATAATAATTAAAAAGTATGTAAATTGTTTTAGTCAAAATAGTTATAAAAAGTATGTAAATTGTTTTTGTCAAAAAATAGTTAAATTTAATTAAAAAACATAAAAAAGATATTTTGTTAAATTTGACAATTATTTGTTTTAGTTAATTCCTTAAAATAAAACAACCCCTAAAAAATTGCATATTCGAACTATCATACTCCTGTTGATGAAATACTTATTTTAATTATGTGAGCTAAAAAAAAAATAGGCAAAAAATTTATAAAAAGATATATATCAATATATTAAAATCTTTTAAAAGGAGAGCCTAGCATTAAGAAGGTGTAAACCTTTTTACTTAATTTGTATTTTTTTATTGCTTAGACATTTATAAAGTTAAGAAAATTAAAATCTCAAAATTCAACTATGTAAATAACCTCTAGTACCTAGCTTTATTAATTATTTAGTACTTTTTAATTTAAGTATTTCATCCCTCACTAGTGTGTCATATTTATTTGCTTATCTTCTCAAATTAAATCATAGAATTAAATTAAAACCTTCTCTCTTGTTTACTATTTGTTTCTACAGACCAATAATTTCAGATTTGATCAACCCATGATCAAAGATCTTCTAATGCGGTCTAGCCGCTTTTTTTAATTTTAAGTTCGAATATTTCAGTTCTAAAATTTTTTCCCCACCCGGGTATAGCAGCAACATTTTTAAAGAAATTAACAATTAATATATAATTTTTTTTATTTAAACAATATTTTTAAATTGTATTTGGGGCCTTACAACCTTTATTAAATAAAATGACTCCATACTCATTGGAATAGACCAAGCAAAGCTAATAATATGCCGAAAAAAATAATTAGTCATTGCCCGGCCGAACACCAGGTTTCATTGTAGGCAAAGATGTCAAAACTGACTGAACTTCGGTCCGATAAAAATAGTTAGAAAAGGTTATGAAAAGTTTTTTCCCGACAAAAATTAAATAAAAATTTGGCGTTGCTCTACCCTTTAACGAAACGGCATCGAGGGGGCGAGACCCGATGTAAAAGACTAAAGGCCGCTAATAACAAACTTGTTTGTAAAAAAACAAATTGGTGGAGATTTTGCTGTAAGAGCAATATAACTAATTACCTGAATTAGTGTTACGGGTTACACCTACTCCAACATCAATAATACTATATGCACCAAGGATCAAGAATAGGAGAACGGACGAGTTAGATTTAAAAATCATTTATTTTATTTTTTCGATGAAATAAATAAATTTAAAAAAATAGAATCGAAAAAATAAAGTAATAATGGAATATAGGAGTATATTTTAGATATAAATACTCTGTTTAAAAAAATTTAATATTTAATTTTGATATAAAAATAAATAAATAAAATTTAAAAACAAACAAACATATATGTAAAATTTTTTACAAACATTTAAATACATTTAATATAAATATGCAAAACATCTAAAAATAGCTTATAATAGTATTTTACAATTTTTTTCAGACTGCCGATCGAACGAGGTATTTTTTGATTAGCCTCTGCAGTTGTAAGTTGGCTATATAGGTTATCAATGTTTTTAAATAATAATTTTTGTTATGTCAGGATTCAAAGGTATTAACATGAAAAATATGTATGCTTGCCTCCTAATACCTAAAATTCGGCTATGTTAAGCTCTCTGTTTAATGATTGTGCAGGCGCAATGCCACAGCCAAGAACTGCTAATGGCTGCCTATATGATTATTTTGGCTCATAGGCAAAATTAAGTATAATTTTGACATTAAGCTTAATTCATAGACCTAACCCTTAGTATTAAATAGCCTTAACCTATCACTTCCATATCTCTAGTAGCAATCCTACACATGTTTGATCCAAAACCAATGGAGATGACATATAATTAAAAACAAGTTTGCGTATAATTGACGTTTAGGACTTAATGCAATAATAGGCTTTTTAAAAAAATAACTTGTTTTCTCCACTCTTAATCAAGTTGGAAAAATATAATAAACGAGACTTTTAAAAGATATTAAAAAGATTAAATAGTTAAAGCCGAGATTTTAACCTTATTTTATGTAAGAAAATATCATTTCTAAGGCTTTTGGTAGAAAACATTTTTCTCTTAAACTACCCTTAGTAAAAATCAAAAGCAAATTTTTTTAAATTAAAAATAAATTTTTAAAATAAAAAAAACAGTAAAGGAAAACTTCTTTCCGGCAGATTGTGAATATAATTTAGGATTGATTATTTTGTTTTTTTTATATTGTAGATAAAATTTGGACATGAGCAACCTATGGGTACAAACCGGCAATATATTGCTAATATTTACAAATTGTATTCAAATTAAAAATTGTTTTAAAAAATAATTTTCAATTATTTGACTATGTTCAAAATCAAATAATAAACTATTTTATAGTTTAGCTTGCAGCCTTTTGGCATTATTATTATTTTTATAGTATTTACTTGCCAATTAAAGTTTTGCTTTAAAAAAATGATATTTAGGCTATGTTATTTAAATGAGAGGAGAAATATATGATTGCGTTTTATGTTTTTGATAGCCGTTTTTAAACTAAGAGATTATAACATTTTGTTAATAAATTATTAATTCTATAGATGTAAAACATTTTATTATTTTTATGTCAATTATTTTTTTGTATAAATATTTTTATTTTTTTAATTATGCTTTAGTACGTGCTCAATTAAATTTGGAATTTATAGAACAATTTCGAGCTTTTTTTCTTGCATCTGATTGCAAAAACCATTAGTTGATTATTTTTACAGTTGTTTTTATCAAAAGGGAAACAATATAACACTATATTATTCTATTTTATGAATAGCTCTCAAAAATAATTTCGAATTTAATTTTTTTATTTTACCTTATTAAAACTTAAAAAATGGGATAACATTTATTACCCCCACGATACGTCGGGTTAATATTATTTTATTAAGCTCATTTAAAATCTTATAGCTTTTTAGGACTGAAATTTTTAGGATTTACAGTAATTATGCGATATACAATCAAATTAAGATAAACCCTGCCATTTTAAAGATTTCTTGTTTCTGATCTTATTCAATCAAACTTTGTAGCCCATGTAAACATTAAAATTTAAAAAAAATCCAAAAGCTAAACAATATTAAATTTATTATAAACAGCAAAACTGTTAAATTAAAACTTTTAAATCGGTAAAAAAATCGTTAATTGTTGGAGCGCAGAATATTCTGCATGAATCTGGATGTTGGAGTTTTACTTAAAAATGTAATATCCCATTAATGTAGAAAAATTTAATATTTTTTCCTTAAGCACCCTCAAGATCCTAAAATTAGTCCATTTTGCTTGGCCATTTCTTCTGGCCGAGAGTCTGTAGGGCCCTGTTTAACGATTTTAAAAATGGAAATTAAAGTTAACATTTTTTATTATTTTGTTACACTATGAAAACCTCTCCAAAACATCATTAATTTTTGTAGACCTGTATTACTATAAAGTCCGGTCCGTTCATAGGCCTACTAAAGTGTGAGAGCGTCTGGCAATTATTATTAGACAGTATGGGTTTATTGTCGATGATTGCGAAATTGATGCGTGTTTTAAACACGAGATAGTTTGCCTCAGAGGCTAAACAAGCCACGAATAAATATTGTTAGCGACTAATTTAGTAACACATAATGTTATTAATAGTAACACATCCGGTTAACTTACAAAATCTTACTGTAACAACCAAATACACTCCATTAAAATAACCATGTATACCTGATAGACAAAATTTATTTTAACAACAATATTAGGTTTTTTGAAATTATGTTTAAGGTTGGTTAAAAATAGAAAATGGTTTAAATGCAGAGCATGCATTTCTTTATTAGAACACATTTAGAAAAATCTAATAGTAAAAATCTTGTTCAAAAAAGGGAGATAGGCCTAAACATTAGCAATAGCCATATTTTTGAAAAAAAAATAGTTAAAAATAGCTTTTAAATTTAATTTTGGTTTCCTTGAAGCAAATTTTGAATATTTAGTAATTATTTATCATTTTGCAGCTTAGTGGCAAACATATAGTCTAGGCAGAAGTTTTCCCGTGCCAACTTTTTTCTTCGGAATATAGCACTGGTGTACAGCCATTTTAAGGCTGCTGAATGGCCGGCTTAGGCTGTTGGATCTAAACAATATGCTTAGAATGTGAGTATCTAGAAACCTAGGTCGCCGAACAAATCTATTTAACCTGCCGACATATTTGCTTGGGTTTCAGAAAGTCAAAGACCTAAATGAGTGTTGGGCCTTTTTAACAAGAAACATTGATTAAGTTGAACGCGGGATATAATTTTATTGAAATTATTAAATATAAAATAAGAAGATACAATTTATTATATGATTACAATATTTGAGTTGAAAAACAAATTAAAAATTAGAATGATTGTTAGTGAAATTTCCCTATTTATAGGGTAGAATTTACGTTTATTTTTCGAACAAAAAAAACCTTTCTTTATGAAGACCTCCGACGAAGGTCGTTAATTAAATTTTTTTAAATAACAATTAGAAATTAAATTTAGCAAAGGCTTGCTTCCTGGGCCAGACGGCTCCAGGAAGCGTCAAAATTTATTAAGTAAAAATCTTTATTATGATTGATTTATTATTAGACATAACAAACATCAATAACTTTATTATAGCTACAGTCTGCTTCCTAGGCCAGATGGCGGGTGGGTCTGAAAAGCAAAATCCTAAAATGCAAAATCTCAAAAAGCAAAATCCTAAAACACAAAAACCGGAAGTAATTAATCATTTAAAAAAAAAATATGAGGAGATTATAATTTTTACATTATTATGGAATTTGTCGGTATTTTGATTGTTTCTTTGATCTTTAAGTAATTTTTAAAGGATTGCTTTTTAGGATTCTGCGTTTATCGGCCGAATTTAGTAATTTTTCAGACAAAATTTTTTTTTCAGATTTTGATAGTTGATTAATATGGTGTCCCTTTGATGTTTTAAGGTAAAATTTTGCCGCTTTTCCAAAATTTTGCGTTTTTTGGCCGAATTCAGTAATTTTTCAGACAAAATTTTTTTTTTCAGATTTAGATTTTAATTGATTAATATGGTGTCCTTATATGTTTTAAGGTATAATTTGGCCGCTTTTCGGGGATTTTGCGCTTTTTGGCCGAATTCAGTAATTTTTCAGACAAAATTTTTTTTTATTATAATTGATTTATATGGTGCCCCTTTGATGTTTTATGGTAAAATTTAGCCGCTTTTCGAGGATTTGCGTTTTTTCCGAATTCAGGAATCAGACAAAATTTTTTTCTTCTGATTTTGATTTTAAATTTATATGGTGTCCCTACGAAATTTTAAGGTGAAATTTTGCCGCTTTTCGGGGATTTTGCGTTTTTTGGCCGAATTCAGTAATTTTTCAGACAAAATTTTTTTTTCTGATTTTGATTTTAATTGATTAATATGGTGTCCCTATGATGTTTTAAGGTGAAATTTCGCCGCTTTTTGTGGATTTTGCGTTTTTTGGCCGAATTCAGTAATTTTTCAGATAAATTTTTTTTTCTATTTTTGATTTTAATTGATTAATATGTTGTCCATATGATGTTTTAAGGTAAAATTTTGCCGCTTTTCGGGAATATTGCGTTATTTGGCCGAATTCAGTAATTTTTCAGACAAATTTTTTTTTTTTTGATTTTAATTGATTTATATGGTGTCCTATGAAGTTTTAAGGTAAAACTTGGCCGCTTTTCGGAGATTTTGCGTTTTTTGGCCGAAACAGTAATTTTTCAGACAAAATTTTTTTTTATTATAATTGATTAATATGGTGCCCCTTTGATGGTTTAAGGTAAAATTTTGCCGCTTTTCGGGGATTTTGCGTTTTTTGGCCGAATTCAGTAATTTATTAGTCAAAATTTTTTTTTCAGATTTTGATATTAATTGATTTATATGGTGTCCCTATAAAGTTTTAAGAAATTTGGCCGCTTTTCGGGGATTTTGCGATTTTTGGCCGAATTCAGTAATTTTTCAGACAAAATTTTTTTTCTGATTTTAATTGATTAGTATGGTGTCCCTATGATGTTTTAAGGTAAAATTTCGCCGCTTTTCGGGGATTTTGCGTTTTTTGGCCGAATTCAGTAATTTTTCAGACAAATTTTTTTTTCAGATTTTGATATTAATTGATTTATATGGTGTCCCTCTAAAGTTTTAAGGAATTTGGCCGCTTTTTTCGGGGATTATGCGTTTTTGGCCAAATTCACTAATTTTTCAGACAAATTTTTTTTTTATATTTTTGATTTTAATTGATTAATATGTTGTCCATATGATGTTTTAAGGTAAAATTTTGCCGCCTTTCGGGGATATTGCGTTATTTGGCCGAATTCAGTAATTTTTCAGACAATTTTTTTTTTTTTGATTTTAATTGATTTATATGGTGTCCTATGAAGTTTTAAGGTAAAACTTGGCCGCTTTTCGGAGATTTTGCGTTTTTTGGCCGAAACAGTAATTTTTCAGACAAAATTTTTTTTTATTATAATTGATTAATATGGTGCCCCTTTGATGGTTTAAGGTAAAATTTTGCCGCTTTTCGGGGATTTTGCGTTTTTTGGCCGAATTCAGTAATTTATTAGTCAAAATTTTTTTTTCAGATTTTGATATTAATTGATTTATATGGTGTCCCTATAAAGTTTTAAGAAATTTGGCCGCTTTTCGGGGATTTTGCGATTTTTGGCCGAATTCAGTAATTTTTCAGATAAAATTTTTTTTTTCTGATTTTGATTTTAATTGATTAATATGGTGTCCCTATGATGTTTTAAGGTATAACTTTGCCGCTCTTCAGGGATTTTACGTTTTTTTGGCCGAACTCAGTAATTATTTAGGCAAATTTTTTTTCCAGATTTTGATTTTAAGATTAATATGATGGTAATTAGTAGATCAGCTTTGGAATGACAGAAAATAACATTTACTTTGTAATCTATATCTAATACGACACGAACACATGAAATAAAGCACTGTACCTCCTGAACATAGGATATATGTTGCTTTTTATAGGAAAATAGCAACGCTAAGATTTTATACGACAATTGGTTAATAAAGGGAACTAATATGCAGGTCAACTGACATAATCACATAGCAAAATAAGTGCGAATGGTAGTTTCAAAGTTGTTAAATTTAATAATTACAAAAATCTTTATTTAATTATTAAGCCCTTTTCTGCAAAAAAAGCACTAAAAACATACATTTTAGGCGAGATTGGATGATGCAACTCTCAGGAGGAAGACCAAGATTATACAAATTCCCCGAAAAGCTGCCAAATTACCCTAAAACATCTTAGGGACACCATATAAATCTATTAATCAGAATCAGAAAAAAAAATTTTGTCTGAAAAATTACTGAATTCGTCCAAAAAACGCAAAATCCCCGGAAAGCGGCGAAATTTAACGTTAAACCATCAAAGGGGCACCATATTAATCATTAATAACAAAAAATTTTGTTGAAAAATTACTGAATTCGGCCAAAAAACGCAAAATCCCCGAAAAGCGGCCAAATTTTACATTAAAACTTCATAGGGACACCATATTAATCATTTAAAATCAAAATCAGAAAAGAAAATTTTGTCTGAAAAATTACTGAATTCGGCCAAAAAACGCAAAATCCCCGAAAAGCGGCGAAATTTTACCTTAAACCATCAAAGGGGCACCATATTAATCAATTATAATAAAATAAATTTTGTCTGAAAAATTACTGAATTCGGCCAAAAACGTAAAATCTCCGAAAAGCGGCCAAATTTTACCTTAAAATTTCAAACCATATAAATCAATTAAAATCAAAATCAGAAAAAAAAATTTTGTCTGAAAAATTAATAAATTCGGCCGAAAAATGCAAAATCCTAAAAAGCAAAATCCCTTAAAATACTTAAACATCAAAGAAACAATCAAAATACCGACAAATTCCATAATAATTACAAATTAAAATCTCCGCCCATTTTTTAAAAATTATTAATTACTTCCGGTTTTTGCGTTTTAAGATCTTGCTTTTTGGGATTTTGCTTTAGGATTCTGCTTTTCAAACCCACCCCCTTATCTCATTTATATATTTCGTTTTTATTAGTTTTTTCCGGCTTCGGCTCCTTACATGCGTCTATATCAAAAAAATGGCCTTTTTGACCTTGACAGATCGAGAATACCTTAAAAAAAATATACTTTAAGAATGTTTTTTTCATATAAAATTTTTTGTAACTTATATTTACTCAAATAATGGAAAATAAAATTTTTTAGTACAACAACTTACATCAGCATTTGGATAATAAAAAATATCTCGCGTCCAAACTTTACGACACAATAAATTATCGGTTTTAAATAAAAGTTTTATTTGAAGTTTGAATTTAACAGTTTAGCTGTTGTAATTATGCAAATAAAAAATTTCAGTTTATTTTTGTTTCTTTTTGGTTTATTTGGCATTTTTTATAACCGATTAACAGCCGATATATAATTTGACCTTAACTAGGCGGTTGCTTGGAAAAATAAATGTGCCAGCCTTTTAAAAAGACATGTTAATATCTAACGCTCCCATATAAAAGCATGTGTTGGCAGTTACTCAAAAAATTAAGCTAGAGATTAGACTTAAACTAAAATTATCCAGTATATGTATGAGCTGATTAACTCAAAATGTTACAGGTCAACAAATTATTGAGAGTTATGAGCTAACTACGAATCAAATCTGCCATCTTTAAGATTTTAAATCTGTTTACCGATTTTTCTAATCAAACCTAGTTAGTCAGCTATAAACATTGAAAATTTTCGAAAAAATGGCCAAAAAAAAACAAAAAAGATACAAAAACAAAAATAATGGAAATTTTTTTTTCGCATATTTACAATAGCTAAACTGTTAAATTCAACCTTTAATTAAAACTTCTATTAAAAAAACGATTTTATATCGTGTCGTATTTAAGTTTGGAACGCGAAATATTTTGTATTATCTAAATGCTGATGTAAGAGCCAGATATACCATAAAACTTTATTTCTCATTATTTGAGATGAAAAATTTAAGTTACAAATAAATTTTTATATAAAAAAAAATATAAATTTTTATTTTTAAGAGTATTCTCGATCTGTCACTTTGGTCAAAAAAGGCCATTTTTTTGATAAGGATGGATGTAAGGAGCCTGAAGCCGGAAGAAACTAAGAAAAACGAAATATAAATATGAAATAGGGCCATCATGGAAATAAATTCTTTTATGTTTTTATAAAATTCACGGTTGTGTTGAAATTTGTTGATCTGTTTAATAGATAGGACTCTAACTATAAGTTTGTTAATTATGGCAAAAAATTTTGAGATTGCGAATTCATTTAGAGCAAATTTTATTTAAAATTTTGCTTTAAGGGGGCTAGAAGAATAATAAAAAGAAATTAAACGAAAATGATTATTATGGTGGCTAGTAATAATTTTTAACAAAACACTTTTTTTTAGACTTTTGTTCATATCCTTAAACGAGCAACATATTTATATTTTAATTTTTAATATTAGCCATTAAATTAAATTTTTTTTTATTTTGTAGTGCCAGACGGCCTATCGTAAAATAGGGCTGGCACGCCTTAAGAAATTTAGGAGATTTCCGAGGCCAAATGAGTTACAATTTATGGACTTGTTAAGTATACATTGGGAATTATTTCTCTTGTGGGCTAGTTTTGGAAATAAGGCTTGTCGAAACACCTGAATTCAGGAAGGAGTCTGATTCAACGGGAGTTCCAGGAAATTCTGTTTAAAAAACACTTCTAAAAACCGACCGGGTTTTTCGTTTTTAAACTCCGAGATTTTTTCCCGGGAGTTTAAAAATTAACATTAGCTCATTGAAATGTTGGAATTGTGTATTTATTTTGTCCAAACTTATTTTTATAAAATTAAAGTTTAAATGGAAAAGCAGCTGACTATGCAAATCTCTCACAATTATAATGTTATTAATTTTGATTTTTTAAATTTTTTTTTGTGAGAATTAATATAAATGAATAATAATTATCACGTCTACATAGAATTAAATAATTTTTGTATTTGTTGGTGATTTTTTTAGAAGATTTGTACAAATAGTATTTATAAAAACTATGGTAATTTTTATCAAATTTGTGTCTGCTAACGGTGAAAATTGTCGCAAATGCGATTTATATATTATAAAACTATTTTTTTTTTCTATTTTTTTTTCTTGCTGTGAAATATAGGTTGTTATTTGATAAAATTATTCCATTATTTTCACTTGTGAGAATGTCATTGTAGCAAATGCGATTTAAGCATTATAAAGCTTATTTTCGATTTTTTTTTCGTGCGGTAAATATAAGTAGTTTTTTAGTAATATTATTCCATTTTTTAATCTTGTGAGTATGTCACCAAATTCGTCGCAGTTGCCTTTATATATTATAAATCTAATTTTAAATCGACTTTTTTTCTTGTGGTAAAATATAAGTAGTTTTTTTGGTAAATATTAATTTTTGATCTTGTGATAATGTCGCAAAATCGTCACAAATGCGAATAATTCAGTATTAAACGTATTTTTTCGATTTTTCTAGCTCGTCTGATTACTTAATACATTTGCTCGTCCCCCCCCCCCTCCCTACCCCAATCTGCTATCCGGTCCAGCCGGAATTTTTTTTTAATATTAGTCCGGCGGGCCCGCTCGAAAATTTTTTATTACAAGCTAAAAAAAATTGATTTTATTAATTAATATGATAAGAATGTTTAAGTAATACCCTTATTCGTGTAATAACAATCCCTTTTAGTTTTTATATTCAGGCCCCGTTATAAATTAGCCCAGTGCGTTCAAAATTTTTATACAGATTTTAACCTGCAAATCTGACCCAAAACTTTAAGCTCGGTCTGGACGATCAACAAGAAACAGTATATAACATTCACTCACTATCGCCATAATTCTACCGTGATAATTAATGGCACAGCCTGGATTACAAATACGGCGCAAAATTTTAAATTTCAAGCTATAAAAATATCCATACATCGTGTCAGCAATTTATCACCTAAAGTGATACAAATTTTATATTTTATTCATGTTACAAGAGCTAAAAGCAAAAAATTAAAAAAATTAATTTAAAATTAAATACATTTGCGACATTTAGGTGCAACTTTAAATTTAACAAAATGTACTAAATTTTTTTAATAAATAAAGTTATAAACAAAAAAACTCGTAAAGATTTTTCTAATATTTAAAATATGGCATAGACAATTTGGTGACAATGTCACTAGTTGCCTAAAATTATATTTTTTTTACAAATATTACTCACATATGGTAGCCCGAACAAAATAAAATCTAAAAAATTTATTAAATATTAAATTATAGACATTTGCAACAGTCAGGTGACATCGACTCAGCAGGCTTCATATTAACAAAATTTGCCATAATTTATTAATAAATAAGGTTAAAAACAAAAAAAATCGAACAAGTTTTTCCAATATTTAAATATTGGCATTTGCGACAATTCGGTGACAATGTCACTAGTTGCCTAAAATTAAAAATTACAAAAATTACTTATATGACAGCCCGAATAGACATTTGCAACAGTCAGGTGACATCTACTCAGCAGGCTTCATATAAACAAAATCTAACAAAATATATTAATAAATAAAGTTAAAAACAAAAAAAAACTCGAAAACTTTATTTAATTTAAATTATAAACATTTGCGACAGTTAGGTGACATCGACTCAGCAGGCTTAATAATGATAAAATATAAATTTATTTATAAAGCCTAATTGAGAAACTTTATATAAATACACACGACCGCCCGAACCAAAAAATGAAATATTAATTCAATATTAAATTATTTGCATTTAGGAAAGTTTATTGACATCATTTCAGCAAAAACATTTAAATTTTTTTTAATTAATAGTGTTACAAACAAAAATTTTTAGGCCATAAAATTGACAAGGTTTAAATTTATTTGATATTTAACAATAAACAAAATACTATTTTTCTCCCACAATTTTCTTTTAGAACTAAAAAACTATCGTTTCATTTTTCATACCGTGGTAAAAACATCTGGTGGCTAAATCCCCCTATTTAAATTAAAAACTCACCTTTGAAAAAAAACTCCGAAAAACCCGCCCGGAAGCTCCAGGAGTTCCAAACGGGAAAACTCCGGAGCATAGAGGTGGCTCGCCCCACTCCTTCCATAAACTCCAACTGGAGTTTTAGCAAGCCCTATTTAGGAAGCATACGACTTGTTAATTCTTCACTATCTCTCTAAAGACGCGCATCCGATTAAATTTATTTTTGTATAAAAACATTTTATGCATGTCAGACAGAGGCACCAAAAATATTAAACAAGGTAAAGCTCTTTAATTTTTTTAAAATACAAAATTTGATTGCTTATTTGTATATCAATTATTAAAAAATTGTTCTAAATCAAAATAAATAAAGGAGCTATGTCGGCGAGTGTTGGGCCGTGTCTTGATAATTTTGTTTTTTCGTTAAATTAAAAATTATGGGATTTTGTGACTATCAAATCGCGTTTTTCCCAAGTTCTATGAATGGCGCCACAGCAATAATGCAATATGCCTTTAAATAATTATGATTTATGTGGTTTATACTCTTTTTCAAAAAAAAAATAAAAACGATTTTTGATTAAAGTGAGTATAAGCAAAATAACTAATATTTTGAAGGTTTTTTTGCTATTTGTAAAACTGCCAATGAGCAAGAATTTTAATTTATATCATTTACAAATGGTGACTTCGTGGCTTTGGAAATTATTAAAAAATAAAATTATTTTGCTATTTTTATATAAAATGTTCAGCTATAATATGAACAATTGTTAGGACGATGGCTAAAAAAATATTTACAAAAATAATAATAATTTCACTTTTTAAATTATTTGTATGTTGTTAATAATAAATATTATTAATTGGAAAAAAATGTACTGGTACTTAAATAAAACGACCGATTTTTATCACTTAAGTTCAAGGCCAAGTTTATGAACATTGGCTTACTGAGGATTTAATTATGGTGCTTATGTCACCCATCATGCATTTGATGTATTTTTATTCACCCTGTTATGCCTAGGGTTAAAACAGGCCAAAACATATTCTCAGATCTTTTTTTGAAAATACACAACTTTATAATTTTACGCTTGCCCCCGCCGCGACGGGTCCAATAAATAAACATTTTAACTATCCTCCTATCGAGTTTCATATTATATGATTTCGAACTTTCTTAACGTTCACGTTTCTAGAGCTTTTTCCACAAGGAATTGTGGGATGCCAATGGAAAGATCAGTCAAGTAAATAAATAGGTGGGTAGTATTATTTTGGGGATCGTATTTGGGGTAAGAGTTGAGTTAGGGTTAGGAAAAATTAGCAGATTATATTGCATCTTCAAATCAAAGCCGATCTACGCAACCCATGTTGGAGGCGCCAGGGCTGACCAAACTTTTAATGGAGCCTGCGGCATTATTTTAATGATTAATAAATTATAGCATATTGCTAGAATTAACTACAATCAAGTTTAAACGCGCCTTGAATCTACATTTTCAAGGAAACGAAAATGAACTTTTGTTTATTCGCAAAGTTGGAAATCGTGTTATTCAAAAGTCGTAATCATATTTTTTTTATTATTATTAATATTGGCATTTTAAAAATTTACACCAAGCGGCTGTTTGGAACAATAAATGTCCCAGCCTTTTAAAAACACATGTTTATATCAAATGTTTCCATATAAAAGCACGTGGTTGCAAGTTACTCAATTAAGCTATAGATTAGACTTAAAGCAAAAAATTTTTAAGATTGTGAATGCATTTATAGCAAATTTTATTTAAAATTTTGCTTTAAGGGGGCTAGTGAAGAAAATATTTAGTAGAAAAAATTGAACGAAAATGAAACACTATGGTGGCGGGTGATAATATTTGAGAAATAAATTTTTTTAGATATTGTTCATATCCTTAAACGAGCAAACCATATTTATATTTTAGTTTTTAATATTAGCCATTAAATTATAAAAAAAACTTTTTATTTTGATTTTGAAACTATAGACGGCCTATCCTAAAACAGCTGGTAGGCCTTAAAAAAATATCAATTCCCGAGGCCAACTGACCCCTTGTATGTTTTTTCAGGGCACCCCACCAAATAATTTTATTAGTAACGCTATGCACTAGACAACTTATATAACATATTTTACTGAAAATAATAAATGTGTAAAATTCATTAAAATATTACTTATCTTTTAGAGCGCCCTGATGCACTGAAAAATCAATTTTCAATGCATCTGTTGGGTTTTATATGTTTTTACGATGATTGGAACTAAATAAGAAGGAAATATAAATGGATAATATTATATTCATAAAGCAAGCCATCTTTGAAGCACTATTAAAAAAACTGCAAAGTTATCAAATTGAAAGACTAGATTATAAATTTTTATTAAAATGAAAGCTAAAATTTAATATGGTTTTTTAAATTGAACTAGAATATTAAATAGGGCCATCTTGGCGACACTAATATCTCTTATATTTAATATTACGCTAAGACCCGAGGTCGCAAAATTTTTGAATCAAATTAATCTGAGTAATAATTTAAATTTTGTACACTCGTGGTTTTATGAATGTTTATATAGAAATTTTGGTCTAGGCGACGTTAATATGGGACCTGTTTGTATATATGGGACCGAAGATGAACGACTTTGGTGTATATGTTAAATTCTAAGGTCGAAGATTGAGCATATGAAAAGCACAAACCGACTCATTAAGGCCCACATAAGATTTTGTTGAAATTTCTACCAACGTTTATCAAACCCGAAGTCAACGGCTTGGCCAAGATTTAAGCTCAACGGGTCGGACAAGCTGTGGGGAATATGTGAGATAAATTTTCAGAGCAGCATCGGAAGAGAAATTTTTTTGTTTTACCTATGAATTACGATGTATTTGACTAATTTACAAACCTTTAACCTATTGTTTATATATACAACTCAAAAAAGTTTTATTAAACTAATTTTATCTTATTTACTTATCAAAAAATGTATAATTTTCGGCGAAGATAAAAGATTTTGAAATTAGATAGTTATTTGCGACAAAATACTTCGACCATTGGAAATCTTATTTTTATATGAAATTCAGGTTGTACTTAGCTTAAGTTCGATGGGCACCGAAAAGTTTCACACTGTCAAAACTAACTTTAGAATAATGGCTACAGTTAGTTATTAATAAGCCAATTGATGCCCTAAAACTTGCCAAGTTTTAAAGTCGTGAACAGTAGCTAGACATAGAAAAGGCCAAACAAAAAAAATTAAATTTTTGAAGCCAAACCGGGGGGGGGGGGAGAGAGGGGGAGCAGCCGATAATTTTAATCTAAACTGAATAAGAAATGCCGGAAATGGCCGGAATGCACTTTTTAAGCAGCGGTGGGGGCGGGGCAGGGAACAGACGATAATATGAATTTGCACCGAATTAAGCCGCGCATGGGCAAAGCAGACGATAATTTAAATTTTCGCCTCTAAAATATTTAAATTTTTGTAACATTTTTTTTTATGGATTTTCTTAATTCAAAAATAAATATATTTATTTTAACAAACTATTTATCCACATTTCCTAATATTACCTACAATTTTTCAACCTCATTCCCAAGGTATATTTTTACATTTTTGAATACAGTGGCGTAATAAATTGTGAAGTTTGTGGGGGTGGGGGGGGGGGGGGGGGGGGAGGGGAAGGGGGCTAGAACACGATTATTAAGTTGTAATTAAATTTTATATTTAATCATTTTAGAGAATTTTAGCCTTCGTATTTAAAATAAATGATCATAGAAAATTTGATTAATATTACTAAAATTTTCATGGCCATCTCATTATATAGGCTGGTTTGGGCTTGAAGGGCTATGCATTTTAAATTAGTTGGGGGAGGGGGGGGGGGGGGTTGATCCCCACACCTCCGTCTCCTACGCCACTGCTGTTCACTAATCATATTATTCTTTTAATTTTTTTTCATTCCTTAGGAGAACTTGTCCCCGGTGTGGAAAGCCAATGACAATTGACAAGGAGTTTTTTTGGAGATGCATCTTTTTACAGAAACTCAGGTAGGAGGAAATCGAGATGTTACACCCACATCTCAATTAGGGAAAGCTCATGGTTGAGCGGTTCAAAATTACCAATTTCTCAAATACTAAGTATTACCTATGTATTGGTAAATAAAACTTTTCCCACACTGGAAATGTGTGCGGAAGAGATCCTGGTGCATGGCACTCTAACTCTTTGGCTTAAATATGTGCGGCAGGTATTTTTATATTGCTTTATATTTAGGTCATGATTGAGAACCTAAAACTCAACTTGGAACCACTCGGTGGCCCCGGTAAAATTGTCGAAGTCGACGAATCAAAGTTCAACAAGCGAAAATTTTACCCGCAAGAAGAGAGATTATGATGGGTATTTAGCCCATCACCTCTTCTTAAAAAGGTGTAAATCATTGGATGTGTGCCCCTTCAAGGCATTCATCAAGGCAGCCGGCCAATTTTATTTTGAATATGTTGAAGATGAATAAATAAAAGATGAAGAATTATAGTATATTATAAATGATTATTTTTAGGTTATCAAAACTACATTTTAGCACCATTACTTTATTTATGTTATAAATAATTAATAAATATAACATATATATGTCAGCGCCCAAACGCAATATTCCGCCGGCGGAATATTGTCTGGACTTGAGCTCAACGTCCAAAGCTAGCGTATAGTCAACGTCCAAAACGCATTTTCGCCGGCTGAATATTGTCTGAACCTGACCTCAGAGCCCAAAATTTATATTCCGCCGGAAATTTTTGCAAAATTTAAGGGACAAACAGTGAACTTTATAGGATAAATTTTGAATTAATCAATTAGATGTTTTTGATTTTTTATGCTTAGAATATGAAATGTTTAATGAATAGAGGTCATGTTGAATTTAAAATTAGGGTTAAGGGTTTAAATAGTGCTAAAAACTTAAAGATTCGCGGACCGGTGTATTTAGAAGCGCTTTAACTGCACATTTGAAAGCGTTTAGATTTTTTAGATACCCTCAGAAGTGCGCTAATGTTATAAAAAGCGAGCAATTTTTTTGTTTTTAAGCGAAGGACTCTAAAAAAAGCTGAGGTATTTTTGCAATGTACCTGTAACCTTAAATGCACCAAGAATCCTAACTCGCAATAAAGATTCAAATGTAAACAGGTATTTAAAACATACTAAGGTGCCTTAAAACGTGTAGGTGCTATTGAGAGCATGCAAAATCTCCTAAAATAGCGCAGAATGAATTAGGACAGCGCACAGGTGTCAAACTGTTAGGAGCACCAAAATGATAAAAAATTTAAAACTTTTAAGATTTATATAAGCCTTATTTAACCGTTTTTTAATATTAGGGCATTCCCTGCCTAGCTGGCCCTTAAAAATGCGATATTGGAATTAATGGAAGGTTTATAATGTCTCCGATTTTAGTCCAGTTAACGAACCGGCTTTAGACCTTCCTTACAATTTTTTTAATTTCACTGGTCCCATATATATTTCGTAAACCGATTAAGAATTAAAGAATAAAGAAATACGGTTGGACTGTTATAGGCTCAATATAATTTCAAGTTCAACGTTTATCTAATATGTATATTTTGACAATCTTTGGATTCTCAGCCAATATTTGAAGACGCGTACTCACATAACTAAAAACTTTTGCTTATTAAAAGGGAAATAAAGAAGGCTCAAAAGCACGAATCCTGACCCCAATCATTGTGTAAAGAATTGAGGTATCTTAAACTTGAGCGAAACCTCTAACGTGCAAAATATAAATTACATTAAAATTTTTATAAACGCAACGATATTTAATTGACGTTGAGTATTAATAAAAGCGCGCATTTTAGATCGGGCAAATTTTGGCAAAACAGCCAGATCGGCCAGAACCAAAATTTGTTTTTTCAAATTTAAAGCCGGCTCCAATCCAAAAGGCCCGAAAATTTTTAATTACAAGCTAAAAAAGTGTTGTTTTAAAAATAGAGTAAAAATAGAGAGTAAAAGTTATATTCTTTATCTTGTGAAAATAAATTTATCGTTTTTAGTTCTTGTTAATAATAGTTACAAATAGAGCATGTGAAATTCAAAACTTCGGCCCATCACGGCCCGTAATTTCTATTTTTAAAGTTAAGCCCAGTGCGTTTGGCCCGTTATAAATTTTGCGTCCTGGCCCTTGTTCCCGCAGGACTTTCGGTTCTCGACTTTAATCTCTAATGTGATTGTAGGCAAATCATTTAAGAAAAAAATAAATCGCGAAGTGAAGTGGGCTTTTAAGCGGAGCAGGGTGCTATGATTATTATTATTAAATTTCTTCATTTAAAATTATGCATTTGTGTGGACATTTGACAGCTTTTTGAAAAAATTAAATTTTATAAAATAATAAAGCGCATTTATTCGATTCTCTAGTAAATTAACTTAGTATCGTCATATAAAAGGCTACCAAGACTCGGTAATAAATCAACACAATAGCAGATGATGCCGCCAAAAAATATTTAACGAAAATCCTACTGATTTCCTTGCCTATTAAAAAAAACTCTATGCAACCCATTTATGTGAAATAACAATAATTATTATTAACATTAAAATATGGTATTAACATTGAAAATGTTATTAAAGAGGATAGCCGAAAAATGACAAAAAAATCGAAAAAAAATAAGTTTCCAGTTAAGGGCTATAGAATCCATTTGGGGACTTCAAATTCAAGGCTATTTTATACGTTTTTAATTGGATTTAAAATGTAACGTGTGTCATTCAAAAAAAACTTATTTTCTTTTTGACGTTTTTTTTCTAAATTAGGGCGCGTTCAGACTCCTATCATTTTTAAAAAATTTGAATTTTTTGAAATTTTATTTTTCTTATTTTTTAAACTTTTCTTTCAGAAAAAATATAAAATTGCTAATAACAAAAATTGGTACTTTTTGTAAAAAAGCGTTCAATGCCAAGAAATAAAAATTTTAAAATTTATCAAAAAATGAAATGAGTCTGAACGCGCCCTTATAACTTGCTCGTGAGATTGGAAAAATAAAGGACATTTAATTTTTGAAATAATTTTGTTTTAATTACCCCTTACAAAATTGAAATAGCTTAACGGGCCACTACATATATATTAACCCTAATTACTCAATTACTTTTCTAACATGCCCAAATAGGGAAAATTTGACCGCTTATAATAAAAATCTTTTAAATTTTCGGGTATATGACTGTTTTACGTCAAGTATTTTTTTTTCCACAAGGGGTAAGCAAAATTTTCTAAACAGCGTATATTTTGGCTTCTCAAGTATATTGTCAAAAGCAAGCCAAATTTATTGGGCTGGGTATGAAAATGCGATTACTGGCCGGCAGCTAAATTATAATAAGTAAGACGTTTTGGGCGGGAATATAACGTCCGGTCTTAATTCTATAATAATACGTTTTTAGGTTATCTAGATTTTTTATTTTCAATTATCGGCAGGAGATTTAATGATTTTTAAATATTAACAATATATTTCAATCAATCACATTGAGCCTAATATCACCCAAACATATTTCTTTATTTTTAATATGTTTTAATCTTTATTTGACCCACAAAATATATAAATTGGACCCAGGGTTTCAGCTCTAATTTAGAAGTTTTTATGAGGATACAAGATTAATTTACTAGAATCTAAAAAATGAGCTTATCATTTTATAAAATTTTATTTACCCCTAAAAAGAATGTCAAATGTCCACACAAATGTATAATTTTAAATGAAGAAATTCGATAATATAGCACCCTGCTCCTCTTAGAAGCCCTCCACAATACGATATATTTTATGATATGCCTACAATCACATTAGAGATTAAAGTCGAGAACCAAAGTCCGGCCCGCTTGCCAGGAAACAAGGGCCAGATTTATAAGGGGCCAAACGCGGGGCTTAAATTTAAAGAAATAACGTATGCTCTATTTGTAACCCTAAAAACGAATATATTTTTACACGATAATGTAACTTTTACACTCTATTTTTAAAAGAAAACTTTTTTAAAAATTTTCGGGCCTTATTTTGGATTGGAAGACCTTAAACTCAAAAAAACAAATTTTGGAATAGGCCGATCTGGCTGTTTTGCCAGAATTTGGCTCGATCTAAATGCCCGCCAGTAAAAATACTCAGATTTTTAATATCGTTGCGCATTTGAAAATTTTAATGTAATTTATATTTTGCACGTTAGAGGTTTCGCGCAAGTTTAAGATACCTCAATTCTTTACAAAATAATTGGGACGATTGGATTCAGGATTCGTGCTTTTGAGCCTTCATTGGTGCGCTTTTGGTAACCAAAAGTTTATAGATTTTTAGTTATGTGGGGAGTCTTTTTAAATATTGGCAGGGAATCCCAAAAGATTGTCAACACGTTTATATTAGATATATTCCAAACTTATTATATTGAGCCTATAGTCATTCAACCGTATTCCTTTATTCTTTTAAAAAAATTTAATCCTTAATCGGTCCACAAAATACATATGGGATTAGAATTAAAATAATTGTAAGGAAGGTCTAAAGCCGGTTCGTTAACTGGACTAAAATCGGAGATATATAACTTATAAACCTTCCATTAATTCCAATATCGCATTTTTAACGGCCGACAGGGAATGGCCTAATATTAACAAAGGGTTAGATAAGGCTTATATAAATCTTAAAGTTGTAAATTTTTTATCATTTTGGTCCTCCTAAAAGTTCGACACCTGTGTTCTGTCCTATTTCATTTTTTTGCACTATTTTAGGAGGCTTTTGCGTGCTCTTAATATCACCTAAGCGTTTTAAGGCACCTTAATATGTTTTTTAAATACCTCCTTACATTTGAATCTTTATTGCGAGTTAGGATTCTTGTTGCATTTTTAGTCACAGGTACATTACAGAATTACCTCGGCTTTTTTAGAGTCTTTCGCTTAACTTTAAAAACAAAAAAAATGCGCGGGTTTTATAAATTAGCGCACTTCTGAGGGTATCTAAAAAATCTAAACGCTTTCAAATGTGCAGTTAGAGCGCTTCTAAATACACCGGTTTGCGAATCTTTAAATCTTTAGAACTATTCTAACCCTTAACCCTAATTTTAAATTCAACATGACCTCTATTCATTAAACATTTCATATTCTAAGCATAAAAAATAAAAAACGTATAATGATTAGTATTTTATAATTTATTATATAAAGTTCACTGTTTGTCACTTAAATTTTGCAAAAATTTCCGGCGAAATATAAATTTTGGGCGCTCAGGTCAAGTCCAGACAATATTCCGCCGGCGAAAATGCGTTTTGGACGTTGACTATACGCCAATTAATATTCTGCCGGCGGAATATAAGCTTTGGACGTTGAGCTCAAGTCCAGACAATATTCCGCCGGCGAAAATGGGTTTTGGTCGTTGACTATACGCCAATTTATATTCCGCCGGCGGAATATAAGCTTTGGACGTTGAGCTCAAGTCCAGACAGGCACAAAACAATGGTTTTTTTAATTTTCGAAATTCATTTATAATTTGCCGATTAAATTACTCCCAAATAGCTAAATGAGAAAAAAATAGGAAATTTATATGGCTTAGAAAACATTAAAAGTGAGTTTGAAATATAAAGAGAACACTGGGCAAAGGAAACAAATCATGGGAAGATGAGCTTTACAGTCATTCAAGTTTAATGGTGTCAAAAATCAAACATTAATTGGTTTCCCTTCCAATAACTACTTGCGTCTCAGCGTATATTGCACAATGAAACGTATAAAATGCTAATTGCGATCAACAATCTACCGATCGTTAATGTGATTTATGTTTAAAACACACATAAAAATATAATCGGGAAAATTATTCTTGTTATAACCTTACAATTTTTTAAATAAGATTATTGAAGAATGTTACATTGATTCAAATAATTTTCCACTTTCTAGTTTTTTAAATCGAGTTAAAAAATTTGTTTCTCATCAAGACTAATTAATGATTGTTTGACAAACTAGCCGGAGTTGCAGGCGCATGATTGGTGGCTTGTTCAACAGCTTAGACAGTTCAATTTGGTAACTATATACCTGATTTTTAAATATTTCCTAGAAAAGTTTTCCATTGCATATTAGTTTCCGAATATTTATAACAATGTTTTGGATTTTAAATGTTTAAACCTTTTTAACAGGTTGTAATGATAAATTTTTATTATATATTTATATATTTATCTTATCTACAAACTTTTGTTATATATATGAAATTTTTAATAAAAAATTTAAAAAGCTTTAGGTATATATTATGTTGTATATCAGGGTTGGGCACAATCTAGATAGAAAACAATCTAGATATAGATAATAAGTTATACATATTATCTATTATCTATGATCTTTTGCATTGGAAAACTATCTATCATCTTTGATCTAAATAGTTTTTTTTGCAAATTATCTGTATCTATTATATTTTGACATAAAGTAGATCATAGATAGATTAAATTATCTAAGTCGAGCCTGAAATTACCCTATTTACTCCTTCCATAAGTGAAGATTTTTTTGGTTATGAAACTGACAACAATAGAGATTTGGGTATGGTTGAAGTAGTTTTAAATTATATGAGGGATTCTTCGAGTGAAATCTAATCACTTGAGTTATATCCTTTAATTAAACCAATTTTCATAAAATACAACTCCATTTTACCATCATCTGATCCCGTTGAATGACTCTTTAATCTCACCTTTAGTTTTTACTCCTAACAGGCAAAAACTTTTTGATGAAATGTTAGAAAAATTAGTGCTTTTAAAAAAATGAATTTTTTTCTTTTTATTTATCTTATAATATTGTGATATTACATATATCTTCATTTTTTCCTTTTATAATTGTCACAACATTCATTAATATATTATTTCTTTATTATTATTATTATTTATATATTAAACAAAAATTTAGCTGCAAATTCGAAGGTAAGTATGTTGTTTTTTTAAGCCTAATTAAAAATTTTTCTAAATTTATCTATGATCTATATCAATTTTTAAAAAGCCAAATAGATACTATCTATTATCTATTTAGGTTTTCAAAAATTATCTATTATCTGTGATCTATTTTTTAGAATCTCCAATAATCTATATCTATTATCTACATCATTTTTTGATTATCTATGCCCAACCCTGTTGTATATATATAAATTTTTTATGCAAATTTTTTAATGATTGTACCTCATTGATCTATCACATTTAATTTAGGTTGCTGTAACTCACTATAACTAAACAAATATAACAAATTAATAACTATAATATATATTCAGTGCACAATGGTATAAAATTTAATACAAACTTTTATGAAATATTTTTAAGAGGCTTTATTATATATAAGCGCATTCAATTTAAAAAAATTTTTGGGGTGCCTTTCCACATCTAAAATCCTTGCTAGAGCTCTGCCATCACCAAAATAAAAGAAAGGGCTTATTAATAACTTGTAAAAGACAGTTATTATAATAGATTTTTAAATTATCAAAACAATCATGTAAGCAGTAAACTTTTATTTCAGATTAAATCTGGTGTTTTAGGGTAATAAAAAATAGATTTGGATTAGTTTTAGAATAATAAAGAATAGATTATTGGATTGGTTTATAGTGAGACATTTTTAGGGAATTTATATCATGGTTAGGCCACCAGTGTATCTCTTAGGAATATAGGGATAAAAGGTTTGGTTTGGGTTTATAAACTTTTTAAAAATAATATTATGACCTATATTAGAATTTTATGAATCTGACAACATATATATATCTATAATGCAACGTCATCGTTTAATGCTAAATTATAATTATAAATATTACTTTAACTAATTCTAAATATAATTTTTATTACTTTATTAACAACTTATTATAAGTATGACTCCGCTAAACCGGACCCATAAATCATATCCTACACCTGGGGGCGTTGTAGTAGCCTTTCTCCCGACGTTCCATTCGGTGATGTAGTTGATCTGGAGAGCTTTAATTAATTGTAGCTAAACTGCATTATAAATAAAGAATATTTTTGTCATTGTCGTTGGACGGTGATTTTTTGTGGAAATGTGGAACGTTTAGGTGGTTGCTAGTGCTTGACGGTGGCGTTAATTTCAACTAAATCATCTTGTGTCATTGCTTTATTTTTTGGAGACCATGGTTTTAATTCGATATTAAAAAAGTTAGCGAGAGAGATCGGACCCTTTGATTGAAAAGGATGAGGTTGATGTGTCAAAGACCAAATTTTGACTGAGTTTTTGTCACGTTGATTGGCGGGTGTTGCTTCAATCGTGTTTTCATTATCCCGTTTTTATATCAGTTGGTGTATCACTCTTTGTGGGTAAAAAATTCAATGTTAATAAGAACTTTAAATTTTTTAATTTCGCGTGTTAATTCATCGACAGACCTGTTATTACGTAAGGATTAGAAAAAATTTGACTAGGAAATGACTCTAGCTGTTAAATTTGTGTTTGCTGTTCTTGTCTGTTCTTTTTTTAGATCGTCACCTCTCATTGTGTGCGGCCTGCCTAAGTCGGAGTCTGTGTAGTGGTTTACTATCATAATAATTGAATTATTTTTTTTACCTTTCTCTACGATGTGCCTAGCATTAAACGGAAGTTATGCCGTACTGGTAACATCCATTTAGGGTATCTTACACTCTCGAGAGTTACAGAACAACCTTATAAAAGGAAAAACGAACCGGTATCTATTGCGCGACCACCTTCTTTTCCATCAGTATGCAAAGCCTTGATTTCGTTGATGAGGTGTGATCTCCTTTATGTTTGAGAAACGTTTGGTTGATATCTGTGTTTGAGAATTTTTGTAGGTTTGGTTTTTGAATAGAGTTATATTAAATAAATCATTTGAGTGTTAATGTTACCATTAGTTCATACCGATTCAGAATATCGAGAGTTCCAATTTAGTTCGTGCCGATGTAGATGGGAAATCAATGATCAGTTTGCATAATGTAGGTAATAGGGGGGGGGGGGGGGTGCAAAATAAATGACTAGCGTCGGGCTGTTGCATTCAGAAAATTATGAATTATATGTTTAAAATAGTATGTATTTCACTGTCAAGTTTATTGCTATCTTCCAATGTATATTCATCAAACACCGTTAATATATCGATGGCAATGACCTTAACGAAGTTTTAGATTTTACCTGGTTGGTTCCCGGGTTTGGCGGCACCAAATGTTTTAGGATAATAAAGGTTGACATGTTAGATTCATATATAATAGATTAATTTTAGGGAATTTATATCCTGGTGGCCTAGCGACCAGGATATCATTTAGGAATATAGGGATAAAAGGTTGGTATTGAGTTTATAAACTTTCTATTGAATTAAAATAATATTATGAACTATATTATAATTTTATAAATCTGACAACATATATATATCTATAATGCAACGTCATCGTTAGATGCTATTTATTAAAACTAATTCTAAATCTAAAAACTGATCCGCTAAACCGGACCCATTATACAACACCTGGTCATAGCACAAAATCTTTAAGATAAAAAGTATTATAAAATAATGATTTATTGAATGTTAGAAGATAATTTTAGCAAAATTTATTAACCAATGAACATCAAAAATGCCTGAGAAAATTGCATTGCATTACTTGCATGTATTAGGACGCGTTCAGACGCTATTTCGTTTTTACAAATATTTCTAAAATTTGAAAACTTGTTTATAATTATAATTAAACCATAGTTTTAACAATATTTTCTAACATTCAGAGCTGCTCTAAATATTTTTAAAAATCTTGATGAATTTATATCTAAATCTATAAACATAACTGATACAACACTAGATTCTAACTAAATTTTTTTTAACATTAGACAATGTTTTTTTGAGTTTTTAAAATGTTCTTTTTAAATTTGAATAAAGTCTGAACTGCCCCTAAGAAAATCTTTTTTTCTATGAATTTTTTCGTGATTTAAAAAATATATCGTAACCAAAATTTGAAAAATTTTATTATTCGCAGATAATTTGTTTTAATTATTACGCGTGCAAAATTCAACTTAGTTTTCATATCTCTTTTAGAAACTCATATTCTAATTTTTCTACAAAATTTAAAAAATAAGCTCTCAAACAATAATAAAAAAATCAAAGGCTATAAGCATGATAAAATTAGGTAAGTAAACCACCCATTGTCTAGCATCGTTTTTAATTTTGTTGAAAATAACATCCACAAATTAATCTTATAGTCTTCAAAATAAAGGTTATAAATATTCTTATTTGAGTTTTGAGCCTGTAAAAATCTTCGATTTGGAAGTTTTATCTTCAAGACACATAAAGAAACGATTAGGCCAAAGATTTAGAAAGGCCAAATCTATTATGTATTCTTCCATGCTTAATTATGTCAACTTGATATCATTTTTATTACTTTGTTTTTGATAGGCAATATAATTATCCAACTTTTATATGATTTTATATAAAACTTAATTTAAGTATATCGAGAGTTTATAAAAAGAGTATATTATGTTGCACAAGTGTGCAAAACTTTTGTTGCCGTAAAGGTTGCTGCCTGTTTCGTGTCCGTTTTCGTAATGTTAACCAGCTCACTAAGTATTACTTCCTTCGGGTGATTGCAAATGAGTCTATAAGGTATTGCTTGGTAAATATCGGTGTCCCGCTCTATATGTAGCGTGAAGACATGGCTATTCAAACTGAAATAATTCTAAATAAAAGAAAATTTTTGAAAAAGCGATAAAAGATTGTTAACTTTTACAAAAAAAATCCAAATTGACTTAAAAATTCTGTGCCGTTGCAAACAATGAATTTTTTTTTATCCATATTTTAATGTTTGCTTACATCAGGCCGCATTGGGACATTTTGGTAGAAGTTGTAACCGTTTAAAGCAAATATATTAAACGTGCAATTCGTGTATCCTTGTGCCACCTTGAAATTGACCTTTTATAAAGAAAAAAAATAAAGTATTGTATTATAACTAACATATCTCAGAAGGCCTGAATATAAAGTACCAATTTAAATATAATGAGTGGAGAAAATAACCTCCTTTTGCTAATTCTTTACTAGACTCACTTTATTACACAGGTCAACAAATATCAATGTTACATAAAATAAGTTTAAGAAAACATAAAAGCATGCATTCCCATGATAGCCTTATCTCATATATATTTTCCTTTTTACTTGGTTTAAAGTTTAATTTGAACAGTTTAATGTTATGCAAAAAAATCAGTTTATTTTTATTTTTGAATCTATTTTTGACATTTTGTCTAAAATTTCAATGTTGATAGCTGACTAATGGATTTGATCTAAGATGGCAGGTTTGATCCCCATAGTTAGCTCGTAATTCTTTGTTGACCTGTGTTACCAGCAAACAGTCTAAAAAATGGAACAAAAAAAATAAGTTTGTTTAGCTAATATGTTAATTATTAAAATTTATTTAATAACCAAAATATATTTAATTATTTGACGTATTTTTACATTGAAAGAAACATTGATTAAATTTTCTGCTCAAGTTTTATGATTACAAAGTTGGATGCTAAATTGAAGCAAGTCTACTAATAGTGGGTTAGCCTAGTATTAATTATTAATGTCCGAGTAATAAATCTATCTTTTGTCATTTGCTCAAAAAAATAAAATTGGTAGCATTTTCTATTTTAAAATGCCAATTGCTCCTTCAGGCAAACCATATTTAATAAAAAAGTTTATTTTCTCTCTTTTTTTTATAATTTTGTAAAAAAAATTAAATATTACCTAGTTTTAAAAATATAGGTCATATTAGGCCACGTTCAAAGTGAGTGTTTGTTTGACGAAAATTTTTGAATTTTTAAAATTTAATTTAGAAAAATTTTTTAATTATGCTTTAAACTACATTTGGTAACTTTGTTTGAAATACCTTTATTTACAAAATTAAAAAACTTTAAAGAATTTGAAAATTTTACGATAACAAAATCTCAATTTGAACGTATCCTTATCTATATAGATCTAAAAGAACTATTACTAATTATGTCGTTTCAAATCTCTTTGTAAACACCTCAATATTCAATAACTTTTTACTAATTTTCTTCTCGCACATTTAAATAACATAAAAGTTCTTTTGCCATAAAAACAAAAATTTATATAGATTGTGCCCTAATAAACCTTATTTTTAATGATATTTAATTAATAGTTATTGTACTGTCGGTGGGTCAATACTAACACTCCATTGACCGCCGCGAATTCTCATAATGCTAGCCAAAACGTCTTGGTCGACGTAAGACTGTCCCTTTGCAGTTGAGTTGTTAATATTATACGGGTTCGCGATTCGATTATTATCGAACGTGATATTAAATTGAGCTTCCAAAACAACCTTACCACTATGAGTCCGTTTAAACACCGGGATTTTTCTGAAAACGAAAAAATTAATATTTACATATTTTTTAAATAGCACGGAGCTCAAGAAGTACAAATAAGAATCCCTTTACAAGATGCGGATACAAAACAAAATATTTCATTCGATTTCAAACTATTTTTTGTGTCATCTGCCATTTTGGTTTTATTTTACGCTCCTTTTTAGCTAAATTTAGCTAATTATCTAATATTTTGCAGTTAGACAAAGGCCGCATATTGACTCTTTTAGCCCTTTCCTCGCGTATATCCTAAGGCACTGGTTTATTAGCAAATAAATTTATTTTGCACAAAAATTTAAAGTTGTTATAATTTTTTATTTTTAGTAGTAGCCTTTTTATGATAAAGTTTTTTAGTATATAGGCTAATCAATCCAATTTAATAAAAAAATTATAATTAGGCTGTATTTTAGGTAAAAAGCTTATTAATTTTGAATTAAACATTCAAATTTTACCTATATTAACTATAAAAGCGCTGCAGTTTTATGTTTGACCAAATCCGAATTAAAGATTACACTGAGCAGGGATTATCCAGTCTGCCAAAACCTGCTGTTCAGCCCAGATAATTTTTATATTACTCACGGCCTGGCCCGAATTTACAAACACGGCTCAAAAATTTTATATTATAGCTTATAAATTTTGCTTTAAAATCAATAAATACGGTGTGAAGAAGTAATATTTTATTGCGTGATAATAAATTATTTTTGTTAACAAACAAAATATGGCAAAATCAGTTTTATACAACCCCGTAACTCCTTTTCCTAAGTTTGGCCATACCAATTGCAATTTTTCTGGTCTTTAATCTCTAATCTTAGTAAAGCCCTTTGATGTAACTATTTGTGCTCGTTATTTAATTTAACCATAAATTGTTAATTTTGCCTGCCCATCAATTGAAAATAGAAATTAACTATCAATAAAAATCTTCATAAAATTAATTATTTTAACATATTTTTTAAATTCACTCTTAAAACTAAAATTGTAGGGTATAGGTTAAAGTATTAGGGGGTAAAATTTTAAAAGTATTAGTAGGTATATTAAAACGAACCTAAGTAATTGAGCAGAAAAATTGATTATTTGGCTTGAGCATTTATATAATTTATTATAATTATGCCTGGCCGGTTTAATTTTTAAAACAAAAAAAAAATTTTTTTTACCAATTGTCGGGCCAAGCTTAATCTTGGACGACCATTTGGCCTTAAATATCATTAAAAATTAGAATGAAATACTACGTACTCGTGAGCTTGGTTTTTATTTATCCATATATTGAATAATCCCTGTTTTGGCCAATTGCAAAGAGACTTCAATTCGTGATAAACGGCTTTAATAGTAAATAAAATTATACAGATCGAGAGAATTAAAAAAAAGTGGTTAAAATATTGGTTTGAAACTACATTTCAACGTCCCTAAGAAATAAAAACAATCCAGCCTAAGGAGATATGGGGGAAGTTTGTAATTAAAGGGCCTTAAAGAAGCTATTTTATGATAAGGCGCTTTTTATCTAAAAAGCTTTTGAATAATAGTAATCAATCCTATTCCAACTTCAGATGAAGGAAAAATAAAAGGGGCTTTACCCAGGGCTTTGGTGTTAAAATAAATTACTAAGAGCTTTTCCCCCCTTTTTTATTGGCTTGAGAAAAAAGGCCCGTTTTTTCCCTTTGGCTTACAATTTTTTAGCATTGAACCTCTTTTAAATTATTCATTATTTTAAAAAATTTTTTATTAAAGCACATCACTCAACGGTGAAGGCTATTAAAAATATGTATAAATAAGTTTAATAAATTAATAAAAAAATTTTTTTTTGTAAATTAGGCCATGCGCATATTAAAGTTAATCTGTATTTTTTATATTTTTCTATTTGTCAAATTACATAAGAAATAAATAGGTTAGACATTAATTAATATAATGTTTCACTTCTTCAAAAGAATCATTTACTAATATTAGATTTATTGTATATCTTTTATTCAAAATCGACGTTTTGTTAAAAATATAAAATGACTTTGAACGACATAGGACTTTCAAATTTTGTCTTTTTTGGGAAAAACAAAATTCTTCACGTGGCCTAATTAATAACAAAATTAATTATTTTAGAGCAATATAAATTCATGGATTATTTTGTTCACATTGTGGTGAACAATTATATTTTTTTGTTATTTTTTGAATCGTTTAAACTGTTTTAAAAAAAATGTGTATTTTTAGTTTAATAAGGTAGTTTCTTAGCTCCAAATTTTTTTGGAATATCTATAATAAAATTATCATTCTTTAGAAAAAATCGTATGCGACTAAGCTTTAAAATGTGAAATTTTCTTAACTGTTATAAACAGTATTATTTCATTGATAAATAAAGTTTAAAATAGATTGTTAAAAACAAAATCATATTTCTCAGAAGAGGTCGCAACTTTTGCTGCAACATTTTCACATGTGCACTGAGGTAAAAATTGGTTTGGCGAAATAACGAATTAGTTACAGCCGATAGTAAACTTAATTTTAAAATTAGCCCCGTAAATTTTGTCTGGAGTTATATTCAATAAAAATCAAAAAAAATTTTTTTAAAACCTTATACTAAATTAAAGTTAACAAAAAACGCACAATTCATTTAAATCATGTTGTTAGATAGTTTCAAAATAAAAAAAACTAATAGAAGATTAACCGCCAATACTTAAAAATATATTGTTATTTGAATTAATTTTAAAAAGTATAATTTACGTTCATCCATAAATGTGGTCAAGTTAAGCATGGCACCTCCTATTTAACATAAAAATATTAATAGATTAGACAAGAAATCCTAAAAAAATTTAAAGTAAAAATACTTATATAACAGAGGTCGAAAAATTGTGCCAGAAATATATGTTATTGAAAATATAAGAATACATCCCATGAACGTCTCATCTCATATATATTTTATGTTTTTTGTGGTTTCTTTAGCCTACGGCTCTTTAGATCCGTTCATATCAAAAATGACTTTTTTGACCAAATTGACAAATTTTGCGACCACCTTAAAATGAAAAGAAGCTCTTACATCATTTATATTATACAATATATTTGGTACCCCAAGACTCAATTTATTATTGGTTTTAATAATATGTATGAATATATCTGTTTTGCAATAATTTTTTAAATATATTTTTTGTTTTGTTTTTTTTTGTTTTTTTTTTACATTTTTTTTAATTAATGTTTATAGCTGACTTAATAGGTTTGATTAGAAAAAATGGTAAAAGGATTTGACTATCCCTAAAAGGTTTGATCTCTGGTTTGCTCATAAATCTCAAAAATTTGTTGAGTAATTTAGCAATGATAAATGTTTCTCAATTAAAGGGGATTATATTAAAATCATAGGGCTTGTTTAGATTGGCAAAAAAAAGAGGTTTAAGATGCCAATTTTTAAGCCACTCAATTGTTGTTTGAAGTATAACTGGCTCAAGAGCAATTTATTACAATTTTTCATAGGTATATAAAACTTGCAAAACTTAAAGGTTTCTCTTTACATTATATATGCTAAAAGCTTACTTTCAAATCAATTCAATAATCAAAATAATATATAACTGGACATAATTTGTTGAATAAGATTCAAATCATTTTTTTAGTTGTAATTACAATCAAGCTATATGTTAGCTAAGCAATAACCGGTGATCAAATTTGTGTAATTTTTTTAATACGGATGCGTTAGTTTGTCCGAAAAAAGTCCAAATATATCAAATTTGAGTTTTTACATATTTTAAATCATTGTTTTTTTTATAATATCTTCCTACACCCGAGGCAGTTGCTCTCAGGCCTGGCAAAAAAGAGCCAGCCCAAAAGGGGATATTTTATGGGATCTCTATATAATAAGCCCACACAGGACCAAAAAAATATACTATTTTTTTCTTAAATAAGACCTTTTTAATAATTCCATTTTTTCTGACATAGGCTTTTAATCTAAGGCCTGGAAAAAAAGAACCAGCCCTTAAAAAGGATTTAGGGGCTTTTCATAAAATTGCTCACACTTATGTGGCCATTTAAAAACACCATATTTCTTAGTAATAAGAGTGTTTTATTAGAAATAATCTATTCCCTTAAAGAAGAAGAAAAACTGAAAAGGGCTTATGGGAAAAATTTTCCCCTATTTTTTCGAGGCTTTTTTGTTAAAATTCAAAAATACTTTAAGCTTTTTCCCCTCTTGAGAAAATCCCATTTTTCCCTTCTGGCCCACATTTTTTCAGCATTGATCTAAAGGGTGGGCTTTATATAGGCCAAACTCATTTTTATGTTTTTATAAAAAAATTCAAGTTTTAGGCTTTAATCAAGAAATTATTTAAATGCAATGTATTCTGCTTAAGTTTTGTATCTTTTTATAGTTGATTTAACCTTTATTAAAAACAAGTTTAGCCAGATAATGAGGCTTTTTCGCCCTTTTGCTTTGGTAAGCGTTTTTTTTATCTATTGTTGGGCTCATTTTCCACTAACTAAGGGCTTTTCTCTCTTTTAAGAAGGAATCATTTCTTCTATTGGCCCACACTTTTCACAGAAGTTGCTCTAAGTAAATTTAAATTTTATTTCATATATAAATTCGTATAAAGTAGATATCACATCAACAAGACTACTTTTAAAATACTAACGCTTTAATATTTAACATAAAACCAATATTTTGATTTAAAAAAAATTAAAAATTTTTCTTAAAATGAATGAACTCTGGACGCACCCTAATGAACATCCAAAAAAATTAATTCGTCATTTAAGTTAATTTTGTCATATTATGGCAATTTTTTGAAAATATGCCGTATAAGCATATATTTACTCCTATTAAAACCTAAATTAAGTAGTATGTTTTTAACCATCTCCTGTTTTTGAAATTATATCCAATAAATAAGTTCTCTAGGTTTGACAATATTTAATCTCAGGTCCATCCCTAAATTTCTTGCCTTTTAATAGCTTTAATATAATTCACATTCAAATTTATTTATACTCCTTAACGCTTATTTAGTTAATCCAGCTCGACATTTTTTTATATACAAATGGTGTGCAAACCTTTTGCTTAACCTAAATATGTAAGTAGAGCTTGATATAATTACAAATTCAAAAGTTCTTTTTTATTATAAATAACAAGGGTTAACAAATATCAATGTCAAGAATAAAAGGTTCTTGAAAACATAATAACAACACTTTTAATGTTAAAGGCATACATGCCCATTATGGCTTTATCTCATATATATTATCCGTTGTAGTTTCTTCCGCCTTCGGCTCCTTAGATACGTCCACATCGGAAAAATGGCTTTTTTGACCATATTGACAGATTTTGCGACCTCGAGAATACCCAAAATTAAAAAGTTACAGTTTTAATTTAATAGTTTAGCTGTTGTAAATATGCAAAAAAAAAAATTCAATTTATTTTTTTTGAATCTTTTTTCGGTCTTTTTCACATTTTTTCTAAAATTCATAGTTTATAGCTGACTTACCAAATTTGATTAGAAAAAACGACAGACATGAAAATTTCTAAGATGGCAGGTTTGATCGCTGTAGCTACCTCATCTCAAAAGTTTGTTGACCTGTGTAATATAAGTTACAATTTTAATTTAGAAATTTTTTTAATTAATATTATTTAAATTCAGTCACATGTGTTGCCATTTTTATGACTTAGATTTTTATAGTTCTATCTATTCCAGCTACAATTGGACAAAATTAAACATTAATGATATGTAAAATATTTTAATAAGGTTTATAAACTACATTGAACCTTTACAAATTATTGTAGACCTTCGTTATACATATTAATATAATCAATTTGTTTTTAATTTATTTCCTATCCATAAATAAAATAGAAAAGGTTGTAAATTTGTAATCTTAGATATTACCGTATTTTATTATAGTTTCAGGCTCCGGGCTTAACAAAAATTTCATTTGGTGATCGAATTGAGAGCGGGCGCTTATCGATTTGAGACTCACGTAATACGTCAAATAATTTGCTTTTAACTCTTTAATTACAGTCATTTGTTGCGATTTAACAATAATGAATGCGTTTTTTTGAAGTTGTAAAAACCTGACCTGTAGTTGGAATCATGTTTGTAATATATGAAGCGTAATTTTAATCAAAATTTTTTTAAAGGGATTGGGTTAAGGTTAATTTGATTATTTATAAGTTTTCTATAAAAGTCCTTTACTGCTTTTTCGTTGTCAAGGTTTTTTATTAAAAAACGTAGCCTAAAATACAAAGTTTCTTGCACAGTACGCTTCTAAATTATAAGGCAAAAAAATTGTTCATAAAAAATGTGCAGCAGATTTTACTTCGTTAACTTTGCATAAATACAAAATTTTAATTGAAAATGGCCAGGACCTAGCGAATTTAATCGATAAAGCAAAACAATATGAATATTTAAATAAATTTGATTGTTCATTCGAACCTCGCATTTTTTTGTTTCCTATTGTTATATTAAATGTTAAGAAAATTCCATTTTACTGTCCCAAATAAAAATAATATATCAGCTAGGACCTTGCAGGACAACATTTTAAATAAGCTGGTGGGTAAGACATAAACAGTCTTTGTGGTAGTCCATTTATGGGCCTGGAAACCTGGCCCGTGATGACAAATTTCACTAAATGTAATATCTTGTCATATGATTTTCTATAAATATTTGTCTCCTATAGTGTGTCCAAGCTATTATGACAAATTCAGGAAAATATGATTAAAAAAATGAAACAATTTTTAAATAAAAGTACATGTGAGTGTATGAATCAACTGATAGGTTGACAAACAATTTCTAGCATAACCCCTTTTTTTAATTATTTTTCTAATACTCATAAACTATAACCAAATACAACGACAACAAAATTTGGTTGACCTTATGCAACGTCTATGGCAATTGGTCAAGTTTTTGGTGCTTGAAAGCCAAAATCTTAGATTTTTAGTTGGGCGTTAAAAATAGATTTTCCCGTTGGAGATAAAACCTTAGAGTTGAAACAAAAGTGTAAAAACATATGTATGAAACGTTTATTTATAATGCAAGGTTTATATTTTTTATAAATTTAAGTATTTCTATTCATTTTTTTTTATTAATTTTGAGGTCTTCGCCATTCGTTATTGACCTAAAATAACTTAAAAGTATATTCCTTAACTACCATTTTTATGAAGAATTCTAAATATTCCAATGGATTTTTGGTAATTAGGAATTTTATAAAAAAAATTTCTTAAAATTGGTGGCATTGGAGAAAAACTAAACCTAGGAGGATTGAAATCTCAATAAGATTTATTACAAAACCGTGCAGAAAACGTTTTTTTTATTGTTATAAATAAAATTTAACAAATTTATATTTTTTAGTATTTTGTACTTTAGAACTATAAAAACCGAAATATTAAATGTAAAATAAATTTGACACCGGCCTCAAATAAAAAATATATAAAAACGATTTCATTGAAAAGCGGTTTAAATATACCTGCTTGTCAATATGACCTCCCAAGGTATTATTAATATCGCTAAAATATTCTGTAATTTGGTATGGGAAGCCGTCAGTCAAATTATGTCCATAGCCCTGATAGTACCGTTCGTATTCAACTCCAGCCACGGCATATGTCTCTTGATTGGGATTGATGACAAACTACATATTTATTAAATATATTTAGTGTTTAAGTTTTTAATTCTTTATTTAGAAGGGCATGTTTAATGTTCCGTTTTTACGATTCCTAAAAATACATAAGCCCTATTTAATAAGTAATTAATAACTATATTCCATACGCCTTAGCCAAAATTGTCATTTTTTGCCTTATTTTTGAAGCTGTTGAGCACAAGGGTGTTTGTCTACTTATATATGACAAAATAAAATTACAGGAGCTAGTAGATGGCTTATAGTGCTTCATTGAAAGATACTCTTATTAATAAACTTAGATACTTCATTATTTGAAAAAGGTTTATAGTACCAACCTCTGCGATATATCAGAAATTTTGTTATTTTTATTACTAGAAAGTTTGATGAAAATTAATATTCAATCTAATCTAATTTGCGTTTAATTTATTATGAAGATTTGAAGAATTTATTAGCTCAATTTATTTAAAACCAAATGAAGCAGGCCACCCACCTCTGGTTGTACCCACATTTTCCTCAAAAGCCTAACTTTGCAAGTAACGGGCAAATTAGCGCAGCCACTTCTTCGAAAAAAAATTTACTATTTGTTTTTCATAGGGGTGCGTTCAGACTCATTCATTTTTTGGGGAAATTTTAAAAATTTGGAGATTTTAAAAATTTTATTTTTTTTAAAAATATTATTGCTAATAATAAAGATTGGCGACTTTTAGTTAATATATGCTTAATATCAAAAAGTAATAAAATAAATTGGAAATGATTTAAAAAACTGAATGAAGTATGAACGCACCCTAAGAGAAACATGTCTTAAATCCCCCCCCCCCCCCCCCCCATTTCTCCTTTCAGATTTAATTTACGGGAAAAACGGCACACAATGTTTATATTAAAAATATAGCAATTTTTATTTTTTATTTACATTAAATTCCCAGCGGGCTGGTTGGTCCAAGCCAAAATATTAAAAACCAGCTGAGATTTTAGACCGACCTAGGCCGACACATCTCTTACCACAGTTATTTTGGTTATACAAATCTTTGTTTATATTCTTAAAAACCAACTTGCTTTTGGATAAAAGTAATATTTTTAATTTTTGAAAATTTTTTGCCAAATATATAAAAAGTACATTCCTAAGAATTTTACAATATAAATGGCTTATTAACATAGGGAAGACCGGGGCGAAAAGGTTGGTGGGGTGAAATGATTAATGGATATATCTCTGCCAAATATTATTCAATATATATAAATTTTATATATGTTGCAGATCTTTAAACAAGCTATCGATTTATTATATTTTTTACTACATCCATTTGAAAAAATTTAGAAAATCTCAATTAAAGAAAAAATGCTATTTCTATTTTATGTTTTAGGCAACAATAATTTTGCTTTATTTTAAATAAAATGTTACCTCGAAAATATTATTATAATCAAAAGATTAAAAAAACACTTCGTTGTAAGAATATAATACATTTTTAACTTAAAACTTAATATTATTTGAACATTATTGATTTTGCAAACACTACTCAATGCGGGGCGAAATGAACAACATTTTGTAAAGCATGTTACTGAGGATCCAGTAAATTGAATTATCATATTTTAAATAAGGGCACTTATTATTTTGGATAACCATGTATCTCATATATCCATAAAAGCAGTGAACTTTTTTAAAGATAATGGGATTAAAGTGGTCAAACTACCATCTCATTGTTCACATAAACTCAACCCCTTGATGTTGGTTTTGGGTTACTGGTAATTGATTATGGTATAATTATTAATAAATGATCTAAATCTCTATTTACTTTTCAATCTTTAAGGTTTATTTGAAATTAAAGCTGTAAATTAAATAAATTTCACACACTTTCATTTTGCCCCATGGGTGTTTCATTTTACCCCGTATATGTGGCGAAATGGTTAATACTAGTGGGTTTATACACTGTTCAATATTTTTTAACAGAATTATATTTTTTTGGTTAAACAAATTTTTATAAAATATAATGAATTATCTATAAAATGAGCCATTAATTTTTTCTTTTGGATTAAAAATGTGTCAGCAGCAACGATTTTGCAAAAATATGTTCATTTCGCCCCGGTCTCCCCTATTTTTTAAAGTTAAAAAAGCGGTGGACTTAAAATCGTATTTAGCATTGTGGCCAAGGGCTTATGCAGAAACTTTTTTAAAGGGGTGCAAAAAAAATTTTTAGAGGAAAGAAACTACCAATTTAATTTTAAAATTGATTTTTTATTTGCAATATTATTTTATAGGCTGTATATTTTCCAAAAAATAGCAATTTTATTGATTTCTATTCCTTTTTATATGTTTAATATATACATTCAACCGCTGGTTACATCCTAAAAATTAAAAAAAATTCTAAAGGGGGGGGGGGGCGGAATTGCCCTTTTTTGCCCCCTCTTAAATACGCCCCTTGGCAACAAGTGCTTCCCAAAAACATAAAGAAAGAAAGGGAGCTACAAATAAAGGGCCAAAATAAGAATTCAAAAAAGCCCTTACTAAGAAAAGGGGCAAAAACCCCCAAAAAGTGGCTCTTAAAAAGCCCCAAAAAGCCAATTTTTGTTTTCTTTATAATAATTTCGTAAAATTTTGTTTTTTTCTTTATAATAATGATGGGTGGGTTATTTTTTTTATAGCTCCTAGGAGTTTTTTTTTTTGAAGAAAAGGGGCTTTTTTTAAAAATTCCCCTTTAGGCAAGAAAAGGGGCTTTTCTTTTGCCATTCCCACGAGCTTGTGGGCATTTGGAAAAAAACTCAAAAACTTGTTAAAAAAGCCAATTTATTTTTTTCCCCCGGTGGCAACGTAACTAAAGTATTTTTTTTAATACTAAAAAACCAAGTTTGTCTTTTTCAGCTCTTGTTTTCAGCAAACGCGGTAACATTAACACGCCTACAGCTGTTTTATGAAAGTATAAAACAGCTTACTGGTATATGTTTCATGCTTGTAAATCTCCGAATCCAGCCTTTGTCATCTTCTAAGGGCACGTAAACCCGATGTCTGCTACTCAAGTTTTTAAACATGTTCACCATATTATTAACGATCATATTTCCCCTCAAGGTCATATTTGTAGTAACGTACCCAAGATCCGAATTATTTACAAATATTACGTGTGGTTCACCGTGATACCTAAAGGAAGAAGGTTAAAAACAATAAATATTATTGTCACAATTACTTTATTTAGTTTTTTGGTTTCTGTTATTGATTCTTCAGTGTGAAGTAATTAAAAAAATTTGACCATAATTATTAGTTTATATACAATAGGTTAAAATTTAAAGCTCATAAGGGTGTATAAACGCATATCTGAGTTTACAACTCAATACAAAAGGTTTAACTCTTTTAATATTTTAAATTTTATTTTATAACACACCTACAAAAATTTTTACGAAACAAGGTAATACATGATTTATTGTGTTCAATTACCAAATTCGTCTTTTTCGCTATTTGGTTAAACCGTCGCCATCACTTTTAAAACAAAACGTTTACTATTTATTAGTCAACAACTTTTTTATAAATAAATTTATTTAAAATGCACAAAACCTTTAAATTTAGATTTTTTAATTTTTTTTATATTATTCAATAAATTTTGATAAAAATTAAAAAAGAAAGCCTGGCAAAGAATATTGGAATTGCCATAATTATGTGGCCGATTAATTTTGAACATATGTTAGCACAGCTCAAAAGAAAATGCGATTGAAAAATGATCGAAAAATTTAAGCAAATTTGAAAATTTTTTAAATGAATGGCCAAAAGTTATAATGCTTTATGGAGATAATGAAAAACGATAAATGAATTCGAAAAAAAAATTACACTCAAATCGATCATTAAAAAAAGTTAAAAATTTTGTCGAATTTGGAGTTTAAATAAATTAAAATATATTTATCTTTTAAAAAATTAAAAATAAAATTGTAATATAAAACACAAGTTTGATTGAGAAATCTCACGTCTATACACCGCTAAAATAACTAGGGGAGATCGGGGCGAAATGAACATTTTTGTTCAATGCTGTACCAACATTTTCCATCCATATTTTTGGTTTAAATATCAAATCTAGAGATACTTTATTATATTACCTAAATTGGGTGTTAAATAAAATATCTGTCATATTGAGAAATTATGAGTGGTAAAACAAAACTAGTGTTTCTAACCATTCGCCCATATAAGTGGTGAAATGAAACATTGATGGGGCAAAATGAAAATTGACATAATTAACAATATGTTTTATTATTAATTCTAATTAATTTACACATTAATATAATTGTTTTTATTTAGTGAATTTATTTAAAATTAATTTCAAAAAGGGCATATAAAATTTTTATCGTAATGGAACATTTAAAATGAGCCCATTCGCTACATTTTGTGCATTAGAAGCTGCTCTTAGGAGTTCCTCTTAAATAATCTTTCAAATGTCATACATGGGCGCGTTCAGACTCAGTTCGTTTTTATAAATTTTAATATTTTTACATTTAAACATTGAACGCTTTTTTACAAAAAGTCGCCAATTTTTGTTATTAGCCTTTAAATAGTTTTTTGATAGAGAAGTTTTTAAAAAAATTTTAAAAAAAAATAAAATTTGAAAAAATTTGAAATGAGTCTGAACGCGCCCTATTCCACAGACCCTTTTATTTGTTTTCATGAAAATTTTAATGGCTTTGTTGTAAAATTTCTAAATTGGGCCAAAGATTCCTACATTTATGGGTTTTAATTTGTGGGAACACTGGGGTGGTAATGTAACCACCTCGCAATGTCTTTAAAAAAGTCAATTGCCTTTTTATAGATGTGGGATACATGATATAATGACGAGAAATAAATTTAAATAAAAAAATGGATCTTTATTTGAGAATTTGACATGCTTTACAAAGTGCTTATGATAATCTACAAACTCATCCTCTTTTATTCATTATGATGAGTTCCCACAGCTTTGGCTCCATTAGGGGTATCAATCAATTATTCCTGCTTAAATCTCCAAGCTGGTAATTTCCCCTATTTAATAGCAATGCACATTTTCACTAAACTACCCCTTTCTGCTGAAACAACTGTTCTAACCTATGATATTTGTAAACCTGCTTAATTCATCTCTGTGCAATGATTTTAGATGGTGAAGGCACAGTTAACAAACCTGTCTCATCCAAATTGAAAATCAAGTGTGCTTCAAAATGATACTTTCCCATTTTAAATATATTTCAAAAGAAAATTTATACAGCTTTGTTATCAAATTCTAGCCAAGCTTGTATTTTCTGGACTTCTAAGAGAAATTGTTGGATGCCTTTTCTTAAAAATCCATTAATTATACTTTTTTAGATGATAGGCCAAAATAATTTAGGAGCATATAGAAATTACAGTGCTAGCTTCAATAAAGTGGCACATGTTAGAAATAGAATGATCAATAGACACATAAAATGTGGCCATCAACTACTATTTTTTTGATTGTTGTCACTATTAAAATGATCACGATCACAATTAATAGGCCAAGATGATGATTTTATGGTAAACATCACTAATTTGTGTAACCATTTACATCACTAATTTGTGTAACCATTTAGCCACAACATATTGATATTTATCATGAAAACATCATCTTGGCCATTTAATTGTGACAGAAATCATTTAATTGAGATTGTGATCTTATTAGTGACAACGATCAAAATCCAGAGTACATGGCATTTAAACTAGCGTAGAAAACGATTACCTCTAAAAAATGTTTGATTTGAAAGTTTTAAGTAAAAAAATATTTGAAAATTTTACAGTATTTATTTTTATACGTTTATTAAACTTTTTTTTATAATTTAGGTTTATCACTTGCAAAGTTTTGATTAGAGCGTTAAATGTATTCTCAAGGGGGTTTGGATGGTAAAGCTAAAAAAACATTTCCAATATATTTCAATATAATTATCTTATACATTTTATGTGTCTATTGCAGGCCTGGGAAAACAATGAGCCAAAAAACTTTGGCTCATTTTTTCCCCTAAAACATAAAAAAAGAAAGGGGGGCAAATATAAAGGGCCAAAATAAGAATTCAAAAAAAGCCCTTACTAAGAAAAGGGGCAAAAAAAACCCACAAAAAGTGGCTCTTAAAAAGAGCCCCAAAAAACCCATTTTATGTTCTCTTTATAAATTTCAAAAAATTTTGATGGGTGGGTTATTTTTTCTTAAAGCTCCTAGGAGTTTTTTTTTAAGAAAAGGGGCTTTTTTTAAACATGCCCCTTTTCTTTAAGCAAGAAAAGGGGCTTTTCTTTTGCCATGCCCACGAGTTTGTGGGCATTTGGAAAAAAAAACCCAAAAACTTGTTAAAAAAAAGCCCATTTAGTTTTTTTTCCCAGCCCTGGTCTATTGATCATTCAAATTCTAACATGCGCCATTTTATTGAAGCTAGCACTTTAACAAGAACTTGCTCCTCGTCAAAATTGAACAATGTTTTTTCTTTATATTGATTATTAGAACGCCTTATACGGGTGGCATAGAATAATTTAAACTCTTTAGCTATTTTATACAATGATTTTGATTCTTTTTATATGCTAGAAATGCTTTAGAACAATGTTATATCAAGCTTCTTTTTTTCTATAAGTTTGCATTTATATAAACACTTGTTTGGGGTGAAATGGTTATAATCATTTCACCCCATAAAAAACAGAGCCCAGTAAAATTTAAAATATTAATTATTAATAAAATATAAGATAAAAATATGTTTAAAAATTAAAATTAGAATAATTTTAAAAGAATGTGTATATAATAACATTACATTTAACTCTTTTTTTGTAAATAAAACAAAATATTCAAGCCTAACAACATAAATTATTTACACCCAATTTTATATTTATCACCTTTAGTAAATTATTTCAATTGTATACCCATTCAAAAAATGATCCAAATAGCTGGCCTGCTCAACGATCTAAATCATATCTGAAGTTTAAGAAAACATATTTATTTTGGGGGGAGAAAATGCATTCTTTATTTCGCCTCCCAGATCATTTCGCCCCTATAAGCTCTAGGCCTTTTCAAATAAATTAGATTTCATGAAAATTAATTTGCCATTTATATAACATATTTGGCATTTATGTTTATACTCATTAAGGAAGTTGGCAGCAATCTGAGGTAGACTGTAGTACACGTAAATAAATCCCGGTTTTACGACTAATCCATGGAGGTCATCAATTTTCCGGTAATACTCTAAGCACGATAATAAATACATGTATGGTTCCCCAGCCTAAATGATTCAACTTGAAATATATTGTTATAATTTATAATTACACAGGTCAACAAAATTCAATCAATGTTATTATGAATATAAAAGAGTGTTCTATATTGGTCTATCTCTAATATTTTTTTTCATTCAAATCCTCATCATAACCTGGCCCACCAGATCGATATCTAAAATGCCCAGATTAGAAAAGTAACTGTTTTTACAAATCCCTAAGAAAAGCAACAAGTTACATCAACATTTAGGTAATAAATAATACTTTGCACACCTTAATGTGACACAATTTTTTATCGGTTAATATAATTTCAAGTTTAAATTTAATAGTTTTCCTGTTTTATATAAACAATTCCTTTCAATATTTTTTTATTTTAAATTTTTATATTTTATTTTTCCAGAAAACTTTCTATATTTATTATTTGCTTACAATGTTTGATTAGAAATGTAAAAATATCTAAAAATCCTAAAGGCAGGCTAGTCTATAAAGTTAACTCATATATTTCAAGTATCGAGCTGTGAAATTCTTCACATTAAACCACATGTGTACCAACAGTTTTAGTTTCTAACAAGCGACGTTCCGTGTTAGCCCAGCTTAAAATTCTCTATTTTCATGATATTATTAACCTAATTATCATCTTACATATTTTTGTCTAAATAACACAGATAGCTATTTTTTATTTAAACTTTATTAATTATTTGCAAATTTAGCGGGTGTGAATTTTAATATTAATTGACGGGCAATCTAAGCCAGCCCGGTGGAAAAAATAAAATTAGGACTATATAGGCATAAGAGCTATGAGAAAAAATGCAAATCTGAGCGAAAAATGGGGGCATTAAATGGACTTTTTGTAGATAACAGTTTAATGCAAGTAAAAAGATTAACATTTTTTACAGACTATTAAGTAACACATTTTATTTTTTTGAATAAATTTAGAATTTTTTCAAGGGATTATAAAAGCTCTAAGAATTTTTTTATATGAAATTTTACAAATTGAATATAAATTTATTGGTATATCCTTATTCAGATAACACATTTCAACAAATTTTTGAAACTCATGACCTAAATTCAGAGACCAGACCTGCCATCTTATAAATTAGATCCATTTTAACTAATCAAACTGTAAGTCAGCCATAAACATTAAAATTTTTTTTCGAAAATTGGTAAAAAAAACAAAAACATTTACAATTTTAAAACAAAAAAATAATAGAAAAAAATTTGTTTTATAATCAAAACTAACTGTTAAATTCAATCATATAATATTTTAATTAAAAAAATATATCGAGTCGTATTTGAGTTTGGATGCAAAATATTCTGAATTATCAAAATGCTATTGATATACTATAAAATTATTTCTTATTATTTGAGGTAAAAAATATAATTTACAAGTGATTTTAATATAAAAAAATTTATTTAAATTTCTATTATTTAGTATTATGAGATCGCAAAATTAGTCATTTAAGTCAATTTTGGACACTTCACCGATATATACCTAAGAAAATAGGCGAAGTTTAAAGAAACTTCGGAAAACGGAAAACATAAATAAAATATGGCCATCATGTAGATTATTTCCCCTCGGTGTCATAATTTTCATTTTTCACAATTTTGATAGACTTCACGTTTTAGCGCCAGAAACATAGGCTCAGCAAAATAAAATTTCTTCCCCAAATCAAATGGTCAAAGCTCAAGGAGAGAAACGAAGCCTTCGCAATTACCTGCAACCTTGACAGCGAATACAATTGCGAAATCATACCAAATCCTACGCAGTTCTGGTGCGAGTTATCTTCAAAACTCAAAGCGGCCGGGAAAGAAATACTTGGAACTACAAAAGGTGGGCGTGATAAGAGAAGAATTACATGGTGGTGGAATGAAAGAGTTGAAAGGAAAATATCAGAAAGGAAAAAGCTGCTCAAACGATGAAAAAAGAGTCAACTGACCAACGACAAGCTTGATTACAAAGAACAATGCAAAGTTGTGAGAAATGTCTCGTACGAGAAGCGAAAAAGAAAGTATATGAACAAGCATACAAGGAGATGGCACCAAAAGTGGGCAAAATTTGGTATACAAGATGGCAAAGCAACGTGAAAGACAGTCAAGAGATTGTGACGGAAACATAAAGTTCATCAAAAACAAAGAAGACAAGCTTCTTGTAGATCAAACAAAGGTACTGGAGTGTTGGAAAGAATACTTCAATGAATTACTGAACAGCGACACAAATAGAATTGAGCTATACCCCCAAACTGTAACCTAATACCACCAATCTCAAAATCAGAAGTCAGCCTTCAGCTTAAAAAGTGTTCAAACAGGAAAGCGACAGGTCCCGACAACATACCCATTGAGTACTGGTAATCTTTAGGAGGTGAGGGAATTTCGGCGTTAACGACTCTATTCAATTTGATATTAACATATCAAAAATACCTCCGAATTGGCAAGAAAGCTACATTATTCCAATCTTCAAAAATAAAGGCGACGCATTTGACTGTCACAATTACAGAGGCATCAAACAAATGTCACATACTTTCAAACTTTTCGAAAAAGTCATAGAAGCCAGATTAAGAAACGTAATCGATATAGGTATTGAGCAATGCGGGCTCATGAAAGGAAGGTCGACAATTGACGCGATCTATTGTGCACCAAGGTTTGGCCCTAAGTCCCCTACTATTCATCGCGGTGATGGACGTGATCTCAAAGAGCGTTGCCACAAATCCACCGTGGCACATACTGTACGCTGACGACATTCAATAATGGCTGAAAACCCGCAGGAGATGTGTGAAAGTCTGAATAATTGAAGCGATTGAAAAGCTAGGCCTAAAAATTAACAAAAACAAAACTGAATTGATAGTTTTCGGAGGCTCAGAAGGTGAACAACTGGTAATTAACGATGACTGGTCTCTCAAATCAAAGCCAACAGCAACCTACCTAGGTGCTTACCTACAATCCGATGAAAACGTCGAGCAAGAAGTTAGGAACAAACTCAAAGTTGGGTGGCTAAAATGGAGATCGTTGACATGTATCCTGTTCGACAAAAATATACCAATCAAAGTTAAGGTCAAGGCTTACTCAAGCATAGTTCAACCGGCAATAACATACGGCTTAGAAACAACAGCGTTAAGGAAGAGCGACGAAAGAATACTACAAACGATGGAAAAGCGCATGCTGCGGATGTTTCTCGGGGTGACTCGCAAAGATAAGATCCGCAACGATCATATACTTGGAAGTTTACACATAACACCCATACAAAATAAAGTCAAAATCAACAGACTTCGATGGTTTGGACACGTTATGAGGCAAAAAGACGGGTATCTAAGCAATCTGGTAAATGCAATTGAAGTATAAGGCAAGAATAAAAGGGGCAGACCTAAACTTACCAGGTCTCAAAGAGTAGACGCTAGCATGAGATGTCACAACCTAAATAGAAATGAGTGTAGAGATAGAACCAAATGGAGATTTAAATTGAAAGAGCTCACTGCCTCAATGGCAAAAAGCTAACAATGAAAAAAAAAATTTTTTTTGTCGACCTGTGTAATATTTTTAAAGCCATGCCTTAATACATCATTTTTCCTAAATTATTATAAAAACACATTTTTCATGGATAGGTACGAAAATTTTACATAACCTCTTTGGAAAAACTCTTTTTAAATCAGCGGAAATTAGATTGTTTTTGATTTTATAAAAAAACATAAAGCCTTATGTAATATTTTCTGTAAATCAATCAATAACGATTTTGCGGTAAAAAAATTATATCAACAATATAAATCTATTTTCCTTTATGAATAATTTAATAAAATTTAAAAAAAATGTAATCATCGGGCTTCTAAAACTTTACAATTTTCGCCTGAAACCAAAATATATACGGGCTGGACCGCTATGTTAAAAATAAGCAAAGCTACTAAAAATTTATTGTTAGTATACGACGTATTTAAGTTAAATGTGCCACATTTCTTATATTTTCTCTACTTTTTTAAAAATTTATTAACATTTTTGTTATTACTTATTAAATTAAAATGAAGAGCCGAAGACCAAAGAAATAATATAATCTATGACAAGCCCAAGAGGGCCAGATGACCATTTTTTGGTGTAGGCAAATCAAAAAAAGTTAAAATTGGGGTTGATAAATTTTTGCTTCGCCTAACTTTATTTTTTAAATATATATATTTTATAAATAAATAAGGTAAAATATTTTAATTTACAATAATTTTAATACAATTTTTTTTTATTTTTTTTAATTACTTTTTTTAAAAAAAGTATTTTTAATTATACTTAATTTGACAACATTCTGTATTTGTTTTTTTGCAGATATATTTTCAAAAATTTTGAATAGAGTTCAGTTATGGCCTTGAATAAAAACAATTGCGAAAAAGGAGAGGTAAAAAAATTGACACTTTTTATTAAACTTGTGGTATGCTTGCTCAGTTTATTTTTTAAATATATGATGAAGTTAAAATCTTAAAAACATTGACCCGCTTACTCTTAAATAAAATTTTTACCGCTTTTTCCTATATAAAGGTAGCATGCATTTATTTTTTTTTAATTAAAACCGTAACTTCTTTCCTCGATATTCAGCTGATTACTTTGCTTACATTGGTTGGCGTATTAGAAACTATTGACACATAATTACAAATAGAAGATTACTTATTGATGCATTGGCTGACGTATCTAAATGTCAAATAGGTAATTACATTAAACATTTTATTGAAAATATGGTTGAATTTTTATTATATTTTAACAAAAATACAAATATTCAAGGAATAAACTCTTTGTCTTTAGAAAACAAGTTAATGTTGTGCCGGTTGGCACGTACACAATTATTTTATCGTGCCGGATGGCAGCTCGTATTAATTTATTTTATCTTATAGATATGGCAAAGATCGTGGATGGGAAGAAGCCACACAAGAAGAAAACTTAGAAGAAGAAAGAACATTACTTTTTAAATTTTTAATATTTTGATTTGAATTGGGCTTTTACATTGAAATATTTGAACCATTAGACAATAATTTCTCACACACGGTGCAATTGTTCCGTATATTTATAATTTTTTATCTAAATCCATATAAACTTAGTCGTCGGACAGTGAAATGTCGGCCCAAAGAACATAGTTTGTAGGCGATTAACATGCATACTAAAACTTGGGGCCCCAAACATTGCTTGACTGGCTTATAAAATGTCCCTAAATTAAAAACTCAAATTTCTTAGCCCCTAAGGGTTTTTAGGGCTCCTACATAAACCCAAAAAAATTTCACGGAAGCATCTTCTGTTAAAAAATAATTACAAGATAAAATACTTGATTCAAACGCGCCTTGATAAAATTAAAAAATATTTTTCACCAAATTATATTAAATTTTTAAATTTTCCAGTTGTCAATATGCATTTTTAATCTTGCAAATCAAAGCATCGTAAAATATATTAAACTGTCTTTTTCCACGCAATTGTACATAACGATGGACAAATTAAGCCCAGTATTTGGAATTGTATAAGGTGCAGGGCCAAAAACGATGCGAGCTAACCATTGAAGGTCGGATATAAGATCGTCCAATCTAAAATTCGGGTAATGATATTGGATGTACGGCCTTTTGTACGCTGTTTGGATTAAGCGAATCTAATCACAAAATAAATAAAATACCACATAGAACGAATACAATAAGGCTTAGCACCAACCAACCATTTATTTTTTGATTATTTTTTATAAACAATGGCCGTCGGATTTAAGATCGTCCAATCTAAAATTCACGTAATGTTATTGGTTGTAGGGCCTTTTGTACGCTAGATTAAGCGAATCTAATCACAAAATACACAACAAAATACCAAATAGTACGAATACAATAAAGCTTAGCACCAACCAAGTATTTATTTTGACCCTTGATTAATTTTTATAAACAGCTTCGAATTCCTAATTTTCAAGAGAGTAATTAAAAAAAATTTTGTCGTGATTAATGCTAAAAAGAATAAAAAGTTGGCCGTATAAAATTACCTTTTGTAACCCGTTGTAGCTAAAATTCAATTTTTTATATGTAACTGGAATTTCCTTAAAATAAAAGGTTGAGTAGGTTACATTTTCGCGTCTCTCCCTATAACCAGTCACCGTTTCAAAGTTGTCATCAGAAATATCAACATACCACTAGTTTATAATGCAAAGATAAATACTTTGAATTTAAATAAAGAAATATATATACTAAAGTCCATATTAAATTTATACCAAGGTTTCGCAGCAAAATTTTAAATGACACTATTTTTGAACCTCGAAATGTTCTTTCATAATACTATTACACATTAATTATATATAATCGTATTAATGACATCAATTAATATTTGTTGAAATATCTAGTTTTCAATGTTTGTATTAGCCACATAATTTTTAATTTATAATATTTTTCTATGAGTCTTTCTTAGAATTCTATACATGACCTAAAAACACTATTTAATCAATAATATTGATTAAGTTGTGACAAGATTTATACAAAATTAAAAAATTTTATTTCAGATTCTTTTCTACTTTGTGTTTTATAAAATTTACGATAAACATTAATGATAATTTACATTAATAATTAAATATCACGTATTTTTCTTTATAATAATACTAAAATCAAGATTGCTTAAAAATTATTAAGGTTATAGAATTTGGGGTCTGTATGGACCCCACTGTAGCATTCGTCTTACAATTCTCACCCTAGCATTCGCGGAAGAGTAAATTATATTTTTCTAAAATTAGCTAATGAGATATTATTATTGTTTCTTTTTTTTTAAACTAGTAAAATTTGATATTTATAACCCCTCTTAAATTTTGTTGGCTTCAACAATGGTGACAAATATTTTTAAATTAAATAGAGCTAGTCTATAAATATTAATTTTATTCGGAAAACAAAGAATTATAATTACATAATTTAGATTTTTTTTAGTTATTGAGTTTTGAGGTCTTAAAATAATGTCATTTTTGGCTCTTTACTAAATGTGAATGTTTATGATAGGCTGAGAAAAAATGTAATGAAATAAAGGAAAAAGGATTAAGCAAATATACATATAGCAAAATTAATATAAATTATTACCTTTTTTAAGTAGATCTGTGCAAATGGTTAAAAAATTTTGTAATAATATTTTTCTTACACTCATTCGAGGGTTATTGTTTCTGGACATAAGTTTCATTAACAAGTTCTTCCCGACCGCTGGCAATATGTACTCGTAAAATCCAAAACGATTTTCGACGTTGAGCGGAATATTTATTATAAAATTCCCTTCTTCGTTTTTGGTTAAATTTCCAAAGTTTAAACTGGTTTGCGCACTTCTTATTTCGTCTTTTAAGTTGCCATCAAAACTGTCGATAAAAACATGAGAAAAATGTTTTTCGTTTGAGGGCTAACAACGTAAGCAATTTTCAAATTGTCTGACTAAGGTATATCAGCCTTGCAAATAGTGTTTTTTACCAGAAGCCTGATTTGATAGATTTTTTAAACTAGGGTCCCGACGGCCCGATCCAATATAATTTTTAAGTATGTCTGAACCCGTTCAATCCGAATTTTTTTGTTTGATTCTGGTACAAAACAAATAATTATTTTATCAAATAAAAATTGATTTGTTTTTTAGATGCGATTACGATCCGGGGTTTAGTTTTTTTCCAATACCTCAAATTTATTTTACAATGGCAAAGTTTAGAGTAATCTATTAAACTACTCAAATTTTTAGGTTTCTAAAAGATTTCATGGCATAATTAAATTCCTAAATATTTGTCTAAAAAATTTTAATACATTTTAAATTATTAAAGGACAAAAATCGGGTTTTGTGACGAAAGCACTAAATAAAAAAAAACAAGAAAATAAAAAAAAAATAAAATTTTATAAATTTAAACGCCTTAAATCCTTAATCCAAATAAATTTTGATCTCTGATATCTGCCCAAGGGTTTGATATCACAGGCCGACAAAAACTAATGTCAGAAATTTTTTTTTATGAAAATAATAAATACATCCCCTCGATGGCCTTATTTTAATTGTATTTTCCCTTTTCCTTAGTATCTTTCGCCTTCGGCTATTTTGCATATCGAAAAAGGGCCATTTATCAATTACTGATTTTACAACATCGGGGACACCCTCGTTTTTTTAAAAATTTATTGTAAACTGTGTTTTTAATCTCAAAGAATGAGAAATAAAATTTCTAAGTTTAACTAGCTCTTACATTAGCATTTAGATTAAAATATTTGGCACCTTAACCTAAATATGACCCAATTTATTATCAGTTTTTAATGAAAATATTATTCGGTGCTTGAATAAACAGTTTAACTGTTAATACAAAAATCATTTTTTCAATGTTTTTTTGTATATGTTTTTTTTTGTTTTTTTAAACATTTTTCTAAAATTTTTAATGTTTATAGCTAAAATCAAAGTTTTAAAAAAAACGGTAAAGATTTGAAAATTCCTAAGCTGTGAGATTCGGTCTCTGTAGCTAGCTCTAACTCTCAAACGATTGTTGAACTGTATGTAAGCCAAAAATACCCTGAAATTAAAAAAATCTTTTCGACACCGAAAAAATAAATCTGAGGAATTGGCTAAAATTCTGATTTCATATTCGTGATCACTAAAAATTGAACAAAAATGATAGTTGCTATCAATGATGCTGTGGGAGTCCAAATGTTATTGCCCGGTGTAATTGAAGTAAACTGCATGGGATGTGCAACTTTACCTTAGGCATACCCTAAAAATCAATGTTTATTAATAATCTGTTTTTTTACAAGTTTACAATATTAGATGCGAATAATACATAGAGATTAACCCTATTTTGTGTTCTACTTTTAATTTTTTTTCCATTTTTTTATTCACAACTTTTTCATATTAATGGTAAAAATTCCAAAAATGTCACCATTTTTTTATAAAACCTAAAAAACTTAATTATATTTTATTTGTAAATATAAAAATTTTATTAGAATATTTCTTAACATATTTAATTAGAACAGAAGATTGTTCAATAACAAATTTTATCAAATTATACAAATCAACTTAAAGCTATATCGATAGATGGATTTAAGTATGATTTAAAAAGCTTAAATATTACACTTTTGTTAATATGTCAGCCAATTAATTTTACCTGCACATATCAGTATATGGCTTAATATTTAAAACATTCTTGCTACCTTAAAACTTAAAAACTAAAAAATATTAAAATTTTTTTTACACTTTAACTAATTTTCTTACCTTCTCTATAAATAGTATTTATAGCTAAATTAGATTGAAAAATATCGAATCAAAAACATTACATTTTTAAACAACTTGCAAAAATTTAAATTTCAATTTTTAGGGCTCCGGGTCGTATGTAGTGTCATTTTGGGCATTCTAACTTTTTCCGATATGTACAGTTTATATAATTTGGCTGGCGAAAAAACGGAGAAAAGAAAGACAATTAGACCTAGTAAATATAAATCTTTAGTGATTTGAATAAAAACATTAATTTCTTATTTTTTACCATATGTAAGAGTTTATTTGATGAGGCAGCTCAAGAAAATTCATTTATAAAATTGTAATGAAGCAAGAAGAATAAAAATTTATATATTCTAATATTAATAGTTTACAATCTGGGATTTAATTGTAAATAAGATTCCAATGGTACATTTGACAGACGACACAGATCTAATAAAGAAAATATAAGGTTATAATAATTTTTTGGAAAATTATAAACGTTAAATGAATATGGCCTATTTAATTTTTAAAAAGGAATATAAAAAAAATTGGCATACAAATGAATGAAATAACAAAACACAGGTCAGTAAAGTTTTAAGAATTATGAGATAACTACAGAGATCAAGTCTGCCATATAAGAGAAATTGACAACAGCTAAATCAAACTTCAAATAATATTTATATAAAAAAACCGATATTATGTGTTTTTATAAAGTTTGGATCCGGAATATTGTGTATTATCTAAATACTCATGTAAAATCTTGATATACAAAAAAAATTATTTCTCTGAGAAGATAAATAAAATTACAAGTGTGTCGCAAAATCTGTCAATATGGTTAAAAAAGGCCATTTTATGATATGGACGGATCTAAGAACCCGAAGTAACTACGAAAAACGGAAATATATGAGATAAGGCCATCATGGGAAAGTATGCTTTTGTGTTTTCATATTTTCTGACATTGATATTTGTTGACCTTGTGATTAGCCTGTTTATAAACGCCTCGCGAGAAAAATTTTGAAATAAAATTGACCTCGCTAATGTCTCTCAATTTTTGTTTTCAGAGAATTTTTAAAGACCCCAGCTTATGTCAGACAAAAAAAGTTCTATAGTGTTCGACTACGTTCATATGCAGGTTTTTCATCAAATAAAAAAATACAAACCTCAGATCTTAAGTGGTTTACTAAGACAATACTCCTTCAACCATATGCCTATTAATGATAAGCTATTAACCTAGGTCGCCGGGGTGCGAGCTTTTTTATTTATTAACCCCAATATTTTTTGCTTTGCTCGGTTTAAAAAGGCCCTAAACGAGCTGGCACTTTTTAGAAATTTGAGAGATATTATTGCATATCTTCAAATAAAATCAAGGTCTACAATTTTTTTTCTTGGTTCAAATCCTATCGGGTAAATTTTAGTTAACATGTAATTCTTTAATATTTCGGAGTCGACACGACACGCCTATTTAATTTATTTTATAATTTTCAAAATAATTATGTTTGGGGTCCGTTTAATGATTTCTAAAGGATTTTAATAGTTTGAGCTATATATACTTAAATGAGTTTCTAAATTAGGTAAATTTATATAACTAATATATAAATGATTTTTAATTTTCTTATAGTAATAATCAAATAAAGTCAAATGTCATTTTTTTTAATAATAAGCTTTTAGGAAAGTTTTTTGCTTAAATAATTTCTAATATTAATTTTTCGTTGACATTATAGGTTGCTAAAAGTTTTGAATCACAGACCAGCCCAGGTATGGCGGTGACCTAGATTTTTAGGTCTAAACTCTCAACCAATAGCGTTAAGGACCTAGGGTCATGGATAAGTTGCTGGTTTGCATCGGTGGCTGTATGCAAAAACTATAAAAAAAAGAATTTTGTTAATTCGGACAAAACTTATTTATTTAACTTCCTAGTTGTAGAACAACCGCTAAAAAGAATTGCATAACTAATCAAGATCCTGCTAGTCTATAAGTAAGCTAGAGAAAATAGGCCAAAAAATTATAAAAAGAGTTATGTTAAAAAAATAAAAATTTTTAATAAAAAAGCCTATATCATCACAAAAGCCCTAAAAAGTCATAAAAAGGTGTAAATTTTTATGTTAAGATTAAATTGCTAATTCATTAATGAAGCTAAAAAATTACATATCTCAGAATTTAACTAAAACTATATAAATAACCTTAAATACCTAGATTTAACAAATATTATGTTTTTTTTAATTTTGAGTATTTCACACCCCATTAGCCCGCGGACTCAATAAAATATAATTTCTATATTTCTCTTATAAACTAAAGGTTTCTAAAGACAATCAAACAAATTTTTAATGCGGTAGCCGCTTTTTTTTAATTTAAAGTTATAGCTCGACCCGAAATTATTGCATTATTTTCTAATTAAAAAAATATATTTTATAATTAAAAAATATAATAATTGAAAAATATATTTTATTAAAAAATATTTTCAGGGGTAATAATTAGATTTGATTACTTTCACAAACCCTTTATTTTACCCCATATCGAGTTAGCCCAAACAAATCTATAAATATGCCGAAAATAATAACTAGCAGCATATATTTTGAGGTCTATGCCCGACCGAAAAACGAAAGGGCTTTAAAGAACCGGGATCCGGTCTAAAACACTAATGGCCGCTGAAAAAAATGCCTTGGGCACGATTCCAATGAATATATGTTTATGGCAAATTGGTTGAGGCTCTTCCTGTCAGAGCAATATAACTAATTACCTGAATGACTGTTAATGTTTGCACCTTCTCCGATATTAATAATATTCAATGCACCAAGGATTAAGAATAGGGAAACGGACGAGCCAGTTAATAAAATCATTTTTATATGCTTTTATGAGTAGAATAATTGAAAAAAAAAAGAATTTAAAATGTAACAATGAAAAATGCGAGTATGTTTTCGATATAAATACAGTGTTTACACATGATTTATATAAATATATAAAAAATAAGCAAGGTAAATATAAGAACAAATAAATATATATGTGAAAAGTTTTTCAAGCATTAACCATAATTAGACATAGATTATACTGTACGCTGACGACATTTTACTAATGGCTGAAAACCCGCAGGAGATGTGTGAAAGTCTGAATAATTGGATAAAAGCGATTGAAAAGCTAGGCCTAAAAATTAACAAAAACAAAACTGAATTGATAGTTTTCGGAGGCTCAGAAGGTGAACAACTGGTAATTAACGATGAATGGTCTCTCAAATCAAAGCCAACAGCAACCTACCTAGGTGCTTACCTGCAATCCGATGAAAACGTCGAGCAAGAAGTTAGGAACAAACTCAAAGTTGCTAAAATGGAGATCGTTGACAGGTGTCCTGTTCGATAAAAATATACCAATAAAAGTTAAGGGCAAGGCTTACTCAAGCATAGTACAACCGGCAATATCATACGGCTTAGAAACAACAGCGTTAAGGAAAAACGACGAAAGAATACTACAAACGATGGTGCGCATGTGCGCATGCTGCGGATGTTTCTCGGGGTGACTCGTAAAAATAAGAGCCGCAACGATCATATACTTGGAAGTTTACAAATAACACCCATACAAAATAAAGTCGAAATCAACAGACTTCGATGGTTTGGACACGTTATGAGGCAAAATGACGGGTATCTAAGCAATCTGGTAAATGCAATTGAAGTACAAGGCAAGAATAAAAGGGGCAGACCTAAACTCACCTGGTCTCAAAGAGTAGACACTAGCATGAGATGTCACAACCTAAATAGAAATGAGTGTAGAGATAGAAACAAATGGAGACTTAAATTGAAAGAGCTCACTGCCTCAATGGCAAAAAGCTAACAAAGAAAAAAAAATGCAAAACATTGATCTAAGAATAGACTAAGTTGTATAGCATTGTTATAACACTGCCGAGTGAGCAGGGCAAATTTTAATATTCTAACACTGCCTTGCCTCTAGACCTAATTCGAACCTCTAAATAACCTTTACCTAACATCCCTATCTCTAACTTACTACATAAGTTTAACACCGAATGAAAAGATGCCATATAAATAAAAACGCGTTTGCGTGTAGTCCCCGTTTAAAACTTATGGCAATATTAGCTTTTCAAAAAAAAAACCTGTTCGCCACATTTAAATTTTTTGAAATAAAAATATTTAAATAATTTAGCCGAGTTTTTAACTTTCTTATAGATATGGAAATATCATATTTTATTATTGAAAGAAAACAAATTTCTTTAGACAAACACAATTTTATTAATAAAAACCCATTTAAAAGAAATTTTTCTTAATAAAAACCCATTTAAAATAAAATTTTATTGAATAAAAATTTAAATTTTTAGATAAAAAAATTTTTGTGGTTTTCAAATATTTTCATATTTGGTTTGTTTAAAACCCTGTTGAAAATTGTAGGGTATAATAATTTATATAGCAAATTAGTTCAAAATTTCTGAGATACGTTAGCAAACTTAAAAGATCAACCCTACATTTTTAGAGATTTCCCCGTTTCCCTTATCTAATCAAACTTAAGCCCTCTATGGACATTATTTAAAAAAAAATAAAAGATACAAAAATTAAAAAAAAATCAAGTCAATCTATAAAAATAGCAAAAGTTTCGAACCAGTACAAATATTCTGCAAAATGCAAATATGGATGTTGGAGCTTAACCTTAAAAATATATCTTATTAAACTTAATATCTTTTTGGCATCATTATTCGTAAATCAGTCCATTTTGATATATGACCAATTTTTTTGACGACCGAGAGTCATTAGGGCCCTGCTTAAGGGATGATTTAAATAATATATTTGATAGGCCACGTATTTAATTTTTTTGCTACATTTTTAAAAACATCTTTGAAGCATTTATTGTCATTTGTAGACTTTTGTTACAATTAGTTACGGCCCGTTTAAGGTCTACATATTCAAGGGGCGTCTGGCAATCATTAGACAACATGGTTTCACATAATAAATTGCCAAAAACAATAATGCGAGACAGTTGGCATAGGTGCCTTAATATGCCACGAAAATGTCTTAATAATGTTAGCAACTAATATTATTTTAGTAACATTTCTAATGTATTATTAGTAACACCATCCGGTTAACATACATATATTGTTCTTGCTTTAAAAAATCAAATACTCTCCATTAAATAACCATGTTTACCTGATAGACTAATTAATTAACTATATTAGGTTTCTTTTATGTTTAAGGTTAATTAAAAATAGAAAACTTTTTTTGTGCTGAACATGCATTTCTACATTAGAACATATTTTAATATAATTTAGAAAGGAATATCAAAAAGCCAAAAAAATCTTGTTCAAAAAAGGGAGATTAGCAATAGTCATATTTTAAATTATAGAAAGTTAAAAATAGCTTTCAAATATAACTTGATGTTTCTTTAAATATTTTTTGAATTAATTATGGGTATTTTATATTTTATAGCTCAGTGGCAAGCTCTTGTCTTATAGGCAGGAGCCAATTCTGGGGATAGACAGCCTTTTTCTTGGAAATATAGCACAGGTGGACAAACATTTTGAGGCTGCTGTGGCTTTGGCAGTTGGATCTCTACGATGTGTTTAAGGTGTGAAGGATATGTATGTCGTCGAACTAGTCTATTTAACTTGCCGACAATATTAATCTCTTTGCTCGGGTTAAAAGAGTCAAAGCCTAGGCCTTTGATTATGGAAAGGTATGGAACCTTGTTCATTAGATGATCAAACCGTCGGCCTCTTTTTACGGCTCTTTTAGACTTCATTCAAATTTTTAAAGATTTTAAAATTTTTTTTAAAAAATACATTGGTTCAATAAATATTTTAGGGTAGGATTCTTCTAAGAGTCTTGAAATGAATGTTAACATATAGATTTAGATATAAATTTATTAAGATTTCTAAATGTACTTAGAGCAAATGCTCCGAGGGTTAGAAAATTTTGTAAAAAAACAAGGTTAATTTATGTAAAAATTCAAATTTTTAAAATTTTTTGTAAAAATAAATGAAAGAACGCGCTCTCTAAAAGAATTAAATACTATTTGCAATTCAATAATTCTATAATTTTCAATAAAATTATTTTATAAAAAATTGAGCAAAACATTTTATATTTTTAGATGTTATTTACATTCTTCATTTTGGTCTAGGATTTTGCTAATTTATATAGGATAACGATTGTAAAGACTTTAGTGAATTAGAAGAAATGTTTTTAAACATAAGCTATAAACTGAATATATAATATTTTTTTTAAAACATAAGTATGACCTAATTTTCATAACACTTTATGTCCTTTTATCACATGAAAATTACTATGTAATTATTTATAATAGTCCTATAGTGTGTACTATCAATCCATTTTCCTTTTATTGTCATAAACAGTAAAATAAGTAGGCAAAATTGACAATTTTTGCGACATGACTCATAAATTAAAAAATATAAAACTATTAATGGCTAAACGACCTGACGATAATGGTCCTCTACGACCTAACGATTAATGGTCCTCGACCTGAATGGTCCTAAACGACCTGACGATAACACTGGCCAACAAAATTTGGACGACTCTAAGCATCATTTATGGCTATAATTTTTGGTCAAGTTTTTAGCGCTAATCACGAATATGAAATCAGAATTTTTGCCAATGCCTCAGATTTTTAGTTATTCGGTGTCAAAGTTAAGATTATTCAATTTTTGGTGTATTTGGGCTTCTATATCATAAAATCTATGGGTAATAACAAGTTTAAAAATATATTTAGATAACGGAAACATTCATTATTAACGTAATGGGTTTAAATTTTTTAATTATTAATTTTTTTTTATTTAATTTTTATAAAATTTTTCGTCATAAAATCCATTTTTTGATCCTAAATAACATGTTGCTAATAATTTTAGGGTATAACCTTTTTTAGATATGTTTTTTATAAGGAATCTGAATATGCCAATAAATTTTTTGGAAAATTAATAGTTAAAGAAATTTTGTGAATTTTTTTCTAAACTTTGGACACGGTTTAGAAAAAATTGGAGGCGTTGGAAAAAAAAACTAAATCCGGAATCGTTATCGCAAGAAAATTTACAAAACCTTCAAAAAATCGTTTATGTTGTTTTTTTTTGTTGTCCAGTGTAAGGGTCCTCAAAGACCGAACGGTTCAGGGTCCTCAACGACTTGACGATTTATGGTCCTTAACGACGGACGAATAAAGGCCCTACAAGAGACACCCATGTAACTAGTGCGCGGTTACTTAGATGGATCTAAAAAGCCTTAGCATATGACTATAATGTCGATTACCAACCGGATAAACATAAAACAAACCTCGTTTTTTGTCTATCCCGTCACTCAAAAAATCTCAAATCTAATTTAGATGATGATGATAAAGCATGCACCAAGTAAGCTTATTAACTCTAAACAATCGAGCTGAACCAAAATATATTACGCCTTACAAAAAAAGATATAGTCCTAAATAAGGTTAGATTCGCATTGCGAAACAACGAACAACAGCCGAAGCCCTCGAAAAGTCGACCTTCGTTTCCGAGCCATTGAAGTTGTGACGGATGAGCGGCGCTACTTATCCCGTATAGGCCATCTCCCGGATTGACGTTATGTTAGAGATTAGACCAAAAGGGTAAAAAGTGATGTTACGATGCAAAGTGAGCCATGCAAATCCCAACAGCACGGTGTTATACCCAACTATAGTATATATGGAAGATTCATATTCAAATATGATATCTTGTTTTTTACTATATATATATCTTGAATCATATAATAAAGATTATTAAATCTATTTCTTGAACCCTGTATGTTATTTTAATAAAACGTTCTACCCACCTTAAAACACGATTTAATCAATAATATTGATACATTTTATATATTGACATGATTTATTTAATATAATATGGAAAAATAAAAAATTTAAATTTTTTAGATTTTTTTTTTACTTTGTGTCAAATAAAATATATTTAAATATATTAGTCGTATTTTTCTTTAAAATAATAACAAAACAAAAATCATAGATTTAAAACTCTTGAAATTATATAGGTTTAAAATTGGTGTCCATTTGGACCCCACTGTAGCATTCGCGTTACAAATTTCTTACCCTAGCATTGTCGAGTTATGAACTAAATTTTTAAAAGCGCGTTCTGACTCATTTTTTGAAAAATTTAAAATATATTATATTTATAATAATTTCTTAAAAGCTATTTTAAATGCTAATAATAGATTTTCTATAAAATACGTTTAATTTCAATAAAAATTATTTTTTGAAAAATTGAACAAAGTCTGAACGCGCCCTAAAGAAAAAATAATAATTCCTATCATTATATTACATTACAATACAAACACAATTATACTAAATATGTAAAATTATTCTGTAAGAATACCTAGAAAATAGATTGCAATTTTTTCAGTTTATATTTCCATTGAGGCAATATCGTGTTTCAGCGATGAACTTAAGAGTGTGGGGTCCTCATGCCCCAATCGAATTCTAATTTCTAAACGAATTTTGTTACACTAGATTTGTTTATATGATATTGAAAGTCACAAAAATTTGGAAAATAATTTATATTATTTTGCAAGATATTCAAAACACGATGTGCTCGGGTACACCAGAGTGCTAATCGCGGATTAAAAAAAATTTAAAGGCTAATATTAAAAATGAGAATTAATGCGGTCAATTTAGGATATGCCTTAAAAAAACTTTTTGAAATTTTACACTGGCCACCTTAACCCGCGATTGGTACTGTAGAGTACACACGGACCCCAGTAGTTTTAAAATTTTGAATTCTGCATATATAATATATATTATTGACCAAAATTTTCTGACTTTTTTCTTAAATATTAATAAACAAAACTTGTAATTAAAATTTGGTCTAAGTCTAATAACAAAATTTGTTTAGAATTTAGAGAATTGGGAATGGACCCCACATGGTAAATTTCTATGTTGAAATTCATTATGCCTCAATTATTCAAACTTAAATATTTGCAACCTTATTTTTTAGTTATATCTTCTAAATATTTTTACAAATTAAGTATATAAAATGTTTGTATTGTATAATATTAATAGAAATTATTATTGTTTCTGTAAACTAGTTTTTAAGGTGAATAATAGCCAAAAATAGTTTTTTATTTCAAAATATTTTTATTCCACGAATTTTTCATAAAATGTTCTACCCGACCTAAACATACGATCAATAATATTGATAAATTTATAATGATATGATTATTATAATGTAACATGAAAAAATAAAAAATTTCAATTTTTCAGATTTTTTCTACTTTGTGTCAGATAAAATTTGCACTATTCATTAATGATAACTCGTAGTAGTCTATAATTAGAGAGCACGTTTTTTTTGAATAATAAAGATTACAGCACTAAAACTCTTGAAGTTATAAAGGTTTATATGGATCCCACTGTACGGGTGGGTCTGAAATGTAATAACTTAAAACGCAACCGAAAGTCATCAATCATTATCTGTAAATTTTTGCTTTTTTTATTGAGGTATCTACGTATTAGTAATTTTTACTTAATTTAACAGAAAACGCAAAGGCCCGCATCATTAATCATTTTTGGCGGGAAAAATAACTTTTTTTTATTTAGCTTAAATTGTTTTCGGTGTCCTTTTTGTTAAAATTTTTTGGGCCTTTGTGTTTCAGACTAAATTTTTTTTTGAATATTTTGATTTTAATCGACATTTTCAGCATTCCTTTGATGTTTTAAGAAATTTTTGTTACACCTGGGGATTTGCGTTTCAGACTAAAATTTTTTACTTTGATTTTAATCTACATTTTCGGCATTCCTTTGATGTTTAAGAAATTTTTGTTACACTTGGGCATTTGCATTTCAGACTATAATTTTTTTTGAATATTTTTATTTCAATCTATTTGCGGCATTCCTTTGATGTTTTAAGAGATTTTTGTTACACTTGGGCATTTGCGTTTCAGACTAATTTTTTTTTTAATATTTAAATTTTAATCGACAATTTTTGGCATTCCTTTGATGTTTTAAGAAATTTTTGTTACACCTGGGCATTTGCGTTTCAGACTAATATTTTTTTTTTGGATATTTTGTTTTTAATCGACATTTTCGCATTCCTTTGATGTTTTAAGAAATTTTTGTTACACCTGGGAAATTGCGTTCAGACTAAATTTTTTTGAATGTTTTGATTTTAATCGACATTTTCGACATTCCTTTGATGTTTTACGAAATTTTTGTTACACCTGGGCATTTGCATTTCAGACTATAATTTTTTTTGAATATTTTTATTTCAATCTATTTGCGGCATTCCTTTGATGTTTTAAGAGATTTTTGTTACACTTGGGCATTTGCGTTTCAGACTAATTTTTTTTTTAATATTTAAATTTTAATCGACAATTTTTGGCATTCCTTTGATGTTTTAAGAAATTTTTGTTACACCTGGGCATTTGCGTTTCAGACTAATATTTTTTTTTTGGATATTTTGTTTTTAATCGACATTTTCGCATTCCTTTGATGTTTTAAGAAATTTTTGTTACACCTGGGAAATTGCGTTCATACTAAAATTTTTTTGAATGTTTTGATTTTAATCGACATTTTCGGCATTCCTTTGATGTTTTAAGAAATTTTTGTTACACATGGGCATTTGCGTTTCAGACTAAATTTTTTTTTTTTAAATATTTTGATTATAATCGTAGAAATTTTTGTTACACCTGGGCCTTTGCGTTCAGACTAAAAATTTTTTTATCATATTTTACTACTGGGCCTGGATTGGGCGTTTTTGTTTTAGATCAAAATAAATATTGTTAGTATTTGTTATTATTTTTAGCTTTTGAATTAGCTTATCAAACTTAATTCGTATAATGTATTCTTTATTTTCATAAAATGGCAAAACAATTATTGTACATTAAGAATGATATGTAAAATATAAAATAATATGAACTCTGAAATCAAAAATATATGTAACAATTTAAGAATTATATTATATCATATTTATTTGTTTGCTATCTAAAAAGATAACCAAAATATGTAAAATATAATGACATTTTTGAAATATAACACATAAATTTAGAACTTAAAACCCGAGATTTTTAAACAAAATTGAACGTCAAATTATAAATAAAAAAGGGTCTTTCAGTTAAAAAATCCACACGAATAATATGTATACGATATTAAATAAAGCTATTATAAAAGATAATGTTTTTGATTCTAAATTTTAAATATGCCCGCGTCACTTATTTAACATAATCTTAATGTAAGGCAGAAGAAGATTTATTAAAATTAAGAAATCGTTTTCACTCACAATAATTATTATTTTGCAGCAAACTAAATGAGCCTCAAATCTACTCTTAAATTTGAATGTGTTAAAAAACGTCTAAAATTTTTGTTAAAGTAGGTTTTTGAACAAAAGATACATAAATAACCAATAATATTTTTAAGTACGATATCATTAATTTTAATTATTAACATCTCCAACTTTAATGCAGTAAATTAATAAAACATATCCATACTTTACAAAATGTCGTAAAATTTTAAAATAGTTTTCTTCAGATCTTTAAACATAAGATGAATGGTTTAATTCAACAAGAAAAGATTTTTCAACTTACAGACAGAATAAACTGCGCTAACAAACTATTATTTCTTTTTTTTTCTTAATCGTTATGTCGTAGGGCTTTTACATTGTTGTGGTTTCAGCCTTTCGGTTTTGGCGTTTAAAAAACTTTACTCGTTGATTGAATAAATTAATTGATTAAGTTGTATCCTCTTTTCTTACTGAATCAAACCATATTTTTTAATGTTTCTTCGTTCTTATCTATCAAATAATAATCTCCTAAAGATTAATATGCCCTTAAAATTGCACAAATAATTATGTGCAATTTCATATAATTTATTAATTAATGGCATTAATAGATTAGAAATGCCAATCAATTATCCGTTTAAAAAATAATTAATGGATTCACTAATATTATTTTACTAAAAATGTGCATTTTCCATTGATCAAAGGTCCAAATGCATAATTAAATAAAATATCCTCCACATCCTTTTTATAATATGATTTAAACAATGCGTAATTAGTTGTGGGCTCAGAATATTTCATTAACTCATTATTCCGTTGTAGATTTTTTGCTTTGCGCAGACACAATTCCTACGTTTTAAAATATTTTTTTGATAATTGTTTGTCTGACTTTTTAAATCTAGAATCAAAGAAACATTTTTAGCCTTTTTAATAGCTTTCTCTTCATACTAGGTCATAAAGTTTAAAAATAAAAATTTTAGGATTTGTTTTATTAAGTTAAAGAGCTAAGTAGTTCTTTATAATTCATGATCGGCCACTCCACATATTAAATATTAGCCTCCTCAACTTTTTCTTCCCTATACTTCTCGCTCACCTCCCTTTAGAGTTATTTTGGCTCCATAGATTGGCATTTTAAATTAATAGTTTAACCCCAAAGCGAAAAAAAATTAGTTTGAAAGGCAAAAGCCCAGGTGTAAATAATATTCAAAAAAAAATTTAGTCTGAAACGCAAAAGCCCAGGTGTAAAAAATATTCCAAAAAAAAAATTAAGTCTAAAACGCAAAAGCCCAGGTGTAAAAAATATTTAAAAAAAAAATTAGTCTGAAACGCAAGGCCCAGGTGTAAAAAAAAATTTTTAAACATAAAAGATATGCCGAAAATGTCGATTAAAAACAAAATATTCAAAAAAAAATTAGTCTGAAACGCAAAGGCCCAGGTGTAACAAAAATTTCTTCAAACATCAAAGGGATGCCGAAAATGTCTATTAATCGAAATATACAGAAAAAAAACTTAATCTGAAACGCAATGGCCCAGATGTACAAAATATTCAAAAAATAATTAGTTAGACGCAAAGGCTCAGATGTAAAAAATATTTAAAAAAAATTAAGTATGAACACACCCAGGTGTAAATATTAAAAAAAAATTAGTCTGAAACGCAAAGGCCCAGGTGTAAATAAATTTTTTTAAACATTAAAGGTATGCCGAAAATGTCGATTAAAATCAAAATATTCAAAAAAAAAAATTTTAATTGAAATGCAAATGCCCAGGTGTAACAAAAATTTCTTAAAACATCAAAGGAATGCCAATAATGTTGATTATCAAAATATTCAAAAAAAAAAAAAATAAACGCAAAAGCCCAGGTGGAACGAAAAATTCTTAAAATATCAAAGGAATGCCAAAAATGTCGATTAAAATCAAAATATTCAAAAAAAAAATTTAGTCTAGGTTTAATAAAAATAAATACCCCAATAATAAAAGCAAAAATTTACGAAAAATGATTGATGACTTCCGGTATTTGCGTTTTGGGTACTTGCATTTTAGACCAACCCCCACTGTACCATTCGCTTTATAAAATCTCACGCTACCATTCCCGGGTTAATCTTATTACAATAGCCCTAGATGGAAAAAAACAGGTAATTTTAGACTGTGGGCTAGCAATTTTAGTTTAATTAATTGGGGTAATTTTATTATTAAAAACCAACACGAAATTTTTTTGCAGGCAATATCTTTTAGATTTCTAAAAATAAAAAAAAAATTAAGCAAAAAAGATGGTATTTAAAACAATTAGTTGAATTATTTAAAAAAAAACGTTAGCAATGGCGCGTTTAGATTCATTTTATTTTTGCAAAAATTATACAATAAAATAAAATTTTTAATTTTTTTTTAAATAATAAAATAGAGTCTATGCTCTAAACTTTCAAAAAAACTATATTATTTAATATGCTGCCCATCGTTTTTTGCTTCACTTTTGTGCAAAAATGCTCATAGCTCATATTTTTAATAATTGCATCTTTTAATTCGGGCTGGGTTAAAAAAATAAAAGGCGGCTGTAGAATTGCCACTATATTGTTGTTTAATAGTGCAGTAGCAATTTGTTATTTATTAAAACTTATAATTGGCTGTAGCTATTAAAAAAATTTAATAAAAAAATAAACAAATTTGATTAAAGTGGCTTGTTTATTAAAAATCAAAATTAGGATCGCTTTTAATAGGCATATTATATAACGGTTGAATAACATTATTTTTTTTTAGTATTAACTGTTAACTTTAATATTTTTTTTTACAATTATGAAACCAGCCACAGCCCTTTACAATATGTGACCGGATGGGCTGAATCGTTCATTCATGAATTTATATTTATACACCTTTAAAACTAAACTCTTTGGATTTCCTAAATTTGGTTTATAAATAATGAAATTATAATAACTTTTTAGCTAAAAATGAAATCTATAGAGGGTGTCGCGATTATCCATATTTTATATTTGGTATGGCGCATTTTATAATTAGTAACTAAATAAAATTTTAATTTAGGTGTTCCCATAATGTCATACAGAACTTATGTAAAGGCACAAGATAATTCTTTAAACAAACTTATGAAAACGGACTATATTGGTTAATTTTTAATTTTAAAATGTTTCTACTAATATTATAATACTGAGAAATATATGTTTTTTTTGATTTGTAAAGTTTTAAGAAAAATATGAAATGTTTATTTATTTAATTTTTACATATTATAGTTTCTCATATTTAAAATATATAATTATTTTAATTATGCATCATATTTTTAATGTATGATCTAGTTAATTTTAATTCTCAAAACTTTTACTTAATTTTTGTACATTATAAACTTGTCTTTTTATACTAAAATAGAATTTTATTATATTGAGTTTTTAGCAATGAATGTAAACAATTGAAGCTATTATTTATTGCCACATAGTAGATATAATTAGAGCTATATAATATTAATAAATGCAATTTTGCAAAATATTTTTGATTTTTTTGGACATGGATATAAAGATTGTATTTTTCTATATATTAGGTTTTGATATTGTTCTTGAAATTGTAAACCTAAAGATCTTTTTGTAATTTATATACACAATTAACTTGCACCTTGGGATATATAATATGTCCAAGCACTTGTTTTGTGGTAAATGCCTAACTATTTTTTAGTAATAATATAGCCATTTGTCTGAATACGGTGGCAAAAGATTAATTTTAAAATTTAATAATTATTTTTTATTGATATAAACCTTGACTAGATATGTGGACTGTGTTTTTTCCCAAGATCATCAATCCCTCTTGGGTGAGGTTGATGGGTAAATCATAAAAAAATGCCTCCATAAAGGGCTTTGTTGATAAATTACACATGTTTAATTCACTTGCTCACAAAAGTCTATATGAATGTTGTTTAGGAATGGCTTTGGACTGAAAATAAAATTTGTAGATCAAAAATCAAATGCATTTGATCAACATCATGTGTTAAAAAATTAATAAATCAAGTTTTTATTAATTATTTGTTAGTATGTTTAGACTTCATTCAAATTTTTTTTCCAGTAAAAAACATTAATTTAATGTTGAAAAATTTTTTAAGGGTTAAAATTTTTCTAAAAGTCTAGTTGAAATGATTACAGCTAAGCCGTAGCCTCCGACTTTTTATTTTTTGTGGATTTCGATAAAAATTGCCTGGCGCGCCCCCTAATCCTATAGTTATTTAGGTTTTGACAGGTTAGTCGCTTGGATAATAATATATACTATTAACCATCATAAAATACAAAATATAACAAAAAATATTAGACTATCAATTGGTTGGCACCTCTAAGCCAACTTATTAGGCGCTTAAAATACGTATTTTCAATATTTTTGCTTGAAAACCTCATTATTTTGTAAAATTAGTTTGACGCAGCATTGCTTGGAATGCCCTTATAGAGCGCCGGTTCTGTTCCTGCCTCTTTATCTATTGATATATAAAGATTAAAGTCGGGAGCCATTTATCATTGTATTGTATCTAGTTATTATTACAAAGACTTAAAAAAAACCTGTACTACAGACCATTTTCCAATGCGACTTTTAACGCTAAAGCAGGCCCCGCAGTGTTTAACATTTAATGCGTGCCGGCGACCTAGTTTGCCTAGGTTCTCAGAAAAATGGACGGCTTTGGGATTCGTTAGCGGTCACTTTAACTACCAACCAGGCTCAATGCTGCCTATTGAGTCTAGAGCACAACCAATTTTACATGCGCGCAAGGTCGTCCAATCTTTAATAAGGACTGAAATCGACGATTTTATTATTACATGGTAAAGGTTAATATTTTGACGCACTGTATTGTTGCATTGATTGGAATTTTAAATTTCCGGCTCTATTTGTAATTTAAAACCGGATCGGGCCTCTAATAAGTAAAATAATAAATCGGGCCGATGTAGTTTTGAACGAAATGATTCTAACAAGCCGGGCCGGCTTTAAAACTCAATACTTTTAATTATACCAAGAATTCTCCCGATTTCAATCTACTTTTTTATTTTTTTTTAAATCACAAATTTTATTTTTTATTTGAATTTTTTATTTTTCAATCCTTTTTTGCCCACCTAAGCTTTTTTAATAGTTCCCAAGTTGTTTATTTTCTACATTTTTGCCTATCATTGTTTTCTCTCTTTTGACCCCTTATTTTCCTCCAAATACCCACTCTAAATTCCACTGTTTACATTACATATATTGATCTCTTTATTTTTTGGCCATTTAAAGTCTTAAAAATTCTTAAAAAGTTTTTTAATTAAGATTGGACGATGAATTATTTATTTTACATTTTTTAATTTTTCAATGTTCTCATAACTCTCAAAAATTTGTTAATGTGTAATACAATTTGGAATATACCTGTTTTCTTAATAATACGTTGGAAAACCCACAGCATATGACTATCGAATATAAATAATATTTTTTTGGTTTAAATGTTAAAACCTTTTTAGTAACCTTTAATAATAAATTTTATATTTATATTTCATTATACAATTTATCTGTTCATATAAAAAATTTAATAAAACTTTTTAAATGCTTAATATAAATTAACGTTTTAAACAGGGCTGAAAAAAAATGGGGTTTTTTTTAAGTTTTTGAGTATTTTTCTCCAAATGCCCATAAACTCGTGGGCATGGCAAAAGAAAAGCCCCTTTTCTTGCTTTAAGAAAAGGGGCATGTTTAAAAAAACTCCGAAGAGCTTTAAGAAAAAAAACCCACCCATCATTATTATAAAGAAAAAATCAAAATTTTTCGTATTATAAACAAAACAAACATTTGGCTTTCTGGAGCTCTTTCTAAGAGCCACTTTTTGTGGGGTTTTTTTTGCTTCTTTTTTTATGGGCTTTTACATTTTTATTTTGGCCCTTTTTTGTAGCTCGCTTTCTTTTTATATGTTTTGGTGGGAAAAATGAGCCAAAGTTTTTTGGCTCATTTCCCAGCACTGGTTTTAAATATATAAATTTTATTTGCAAGTTTTTCTTTGTCAATAATTGTACCTCATTTAGCTATTATATTAAATTTAAGTTATTACACAAAAAACGCCGAATAAATCAAACAACAATGCAAAATGGTATGAAATTTAAAAAACAGATTTTTATAAGATAGCCAAGCTCAAGGCGTCAAAAAATTTCCTACGGTTGCCGCCGAAGGCGGCAAAAAATTTTGGGGAGCCCCATTTTCCCCTAATCCTGGCTACGGCTCTGTACAGCTATGTTTATATAGAAATTTATTAAGATTACTGTCGTGTGCGTGCCAACGTACGAGAAGCTACGCGCACGAGAAGCCTAAGAGGTTAAAGGAAATATTATTAATTCATTTTTAGTTTTTTAGTAGTAGTGTTTTTGTGGTAAAAAAAGAGGAATTTGTTTTACGCTGGCTAGTCGGGAGAATCAAGAATTCGATTTTTTGATGCAATGAAATTAATAAATGGTTTATAATAAATATAAAAGCTGAATAATTGAATGTTTTAAATAAATATAAAGGTCTACAAATATCTGTTCTTTATCCTAATGCACCTCGCCCAATTAATAATAATCCCCTTCTTTGGCCCTTAGATTACCACAATGAAATATCTTTATACCTTCTCCCTTTGGACCCCAATATTCGGCGATGACCCAGTTTTGGTCAACGGTCACGAGTCTGTCGGCGCAGTCGACAGGATCGTCGACAGTATACTTGTAATAATAACTTTTTCCCTATGGCGCGCATTTTGCGACAGAATACAAATAATAACTTTCCCCTATGGCGCGCATTTTGCGACAGGATTCTAATAATAATAACTTTCCCCTATGGCGCGCATTTTGTCAATGACAGGATAATAATAACTTCCCCTTCATACCCCAAGTTACCTCATTGTATTGTCAGTGGAATATTCTAAAAAAAAGCTATTATTCTAAAATTCGATACAGGTGAATTATTAAATTTAAATGGCCTATAGAACAATAATATTAATGTATATGATCCGCCATTTCTATGCTCCTTGGTGTTTATTCTTTGTCTTGTGTGGAGCATGTAAACAATCAGTCAACAACATCTATGGATCTGCTTGGTGCGAGCAATAATAAATAATAACAACTATACTTACATGCGGGGCAGTGAAAGATAATCGAACCGGACAACTGCACAAGAAATGCATCATTATTAAGAATTAGGTTATTTTATAAACTAGGCGAGTTCTCGGAATTTTATTTTTAAAAAAAAAGAATTTTTTTTTGTGATTTTAATGGACATAATGTTGATTTTGCGTAATGATTGTGATAGAAATAAATTATGTAATAACATATATTTTTTAAACTTAATTTTTTTTTAACATTTTAATTTTTAATTGGCCATTGCATCTAAATATCATTATGAAAGGGTTTATTTTGGGTCTTTGTAAAGAAGGGAGGAGGTGGCGTATTGCATAAGTCTAAGTACACACGCAACTAATTTCCATGTTGGTTTGGGTCAATTTAGTAATAATATGTTTATATGGATATAGTTGAAAAGTCCATAAGAATTTGTTTTTTTTGGTTTGTTTTGGGGAGGCTAAAAGACCTCTGGTTGGGTGAAATGATCCCATAATTAATTTCTGTATTTGGTTTATTTTGAGAGGCTAAATAGACCTTTGGCTGGGCAAAATGCCAGGGTTTTTGTCGAATGGGACATAAGAAATGATCCCTGTTTTTTTTGTTTGTTTGGGCTGATGGAAAAAATATTTGGGCTGATTAAAAATTTTGGGCTGTGTAGGAGACCCTGATAAAGAAAAATTTTGATTATTAAAGAATAAAGATATGCTTTTCAAATAATTATTTGAATTTGAAATATGTATGATGCAATATTATGTAACACAATATGCAATTTTAACTGTATATATTTATGTAACCCAATGTTTTGTAATGTGATTTCATACCAGCACTCGCCATATTTCTTAATTTTGTTTTAACAAAATAGAATAGGTATTGCAACTAATTTTGTTTAAGGCTGGTTTACATTTTGTCCTTTTTTAAGCGGTGAGGTGTCGTGCGCGTGCCAACGCACATGAGAAGCCACGCGCACGAGTAGCCTAAGAGGATAAAAGAAAATATTATAAATTCATTTTCAGTTTTTTAGTATTAGTTTTTTTGTGGTAAAAAAAGAGGAATTTGTTTTACGCTGGCTGAGTGTCGGGAGAATCATGAAGAATTCGATGTTTTGATGCAATGAAATAATGGTTTAAAATAAATATAAAAGCTGAATAATTGAATGTTATAAATAAATATAAAGGTCTACAAATATTAATTCTTTATCCTAATGCACTTCGCCCTATTAATTATAGTCTAAACGCGTCTACAGGCATATCCTAAAATGGGCAATTGACATTGGCTAAAGATTTCATATTCGTAATCAGCACCAAAAACTGCCATAAATGATGCTTAAGGTAGTCCAAATTTTGTTGTTCAATGTTATCATATAAAGTTTATCCCCCAGATTTTTTAAATATATATAATACGGTCGATTTAGGTTCTACAGCAAAATTAAGGGTTTTTTCTTTAAAATTACACATGCTTATTTACAAATTTTCGAATCATTGAGCCCTAAAGTTTACTTTTGCTTTTGACTTTTATTAAGTTGTTTTTAACACTAGATTGGGACGGTAAACGGATTTGAAAATGGACAAGAATAATTTGCCAAATGAGCAAATCTATTTTCAAAGATGAAAATTTAACTTTAGTATAAATGTTCTTTCTAAATACTTTTATTTAGGTATAAAAAGTTGTTTTTTATATAAATGCAAATTTTTTATGCTTATTTAATCGTTAGTGTTACATCCTGTTGCGGATGGTCAAAAATTTGCGTATTCGCATAAAGCATATGTCTTTAATTGTATGTATTTTTTGAAAGATTTGTAATTTTTATTATTATTTTTCTAGTTTACAGACCAGATGATCCTCGAGTTAAATGCATTAGAACCACCGCTTCATATGACGAAAAGGTGCCCGTAAACAGATACCATTGAGAAACTTTACTTATAATGCTTGCGAGTTGAGTTTTAAAAATAAAAAAATGGAAAAATATTTCAGCTTGAAATCAATTTTCCTATAAATAGCTAATTTGACATAAATCTTAATAATTTTTGAATTTTGAAACTCCTCCAAACTTATTGTTGTTTATTATTATATATATATATAAATAAAAATTCTATTTGTGTGCGAAAAATTTATGTTAATCTTCGTCTCATATTTATGTTTTAACGATTTTACAATAAGCAGTTTCATTTTCTAGACGAAATTTTGCGGCAATAGAGGTTGTATTGACCTCCAAGGCCAGCGAATAAAAATAACATTGTTACCAATTATATTTTTATGGATATTTTAACTTGTTTTTAGATATGGGATTCACTCAAAAACGCAATTATCCTCTCTGGTTAAACTTCCCTCAAAACAAGTGCTTTTTCACAGTTCTTTAAAAAAAAATTAATAGTACCTTATAATTAAAATATTTTTATGCTTTTTGGGCTTTTTAAATATCAAAAAGTCGATAAAATGACACAAGCATCGTTTTCCGATGACGCAAATTAATTATACGCAGTGGATAAAAATTTTAAGAGCTTATACAAATGATTAAAAAAATGAAAGTGGTGAAAAAATTTACATTCCCAATTATCTGTTGATATTTAGATATGATTTTTAGAAAAAAAAATAAATTGTATTTATATTTCATTTATATTTAAATTCATCTATAACTATAACTAAAAAAATGTTTAATAAATACTGATCATTTATAGTTATGTTTAACTAGCCTATATTTAATCCGCAATCTTACTACCAACTTCCAACGAAGCAATAAACAACAACAACATGATATAAGAATCATTATTTTTCTTTATAAAATATCTAGTTTTTAAAGTGAATAATAGCCAAAAATTATTTTTTATTTTATAATATTTTTTTCATAAAGTTCTACCTGACCTAAAAACACGATCTAATCAATAATATTGACACATTTATTGAAAAGACTTTATTAATGAAATATGAAAAAGAAAAAATCAATTTTTCAGATTTGTTTCTAATTTGGGTCATATAAAATTTGCTAATAATTTATATTGCTTATATAAAGCACGTATTTTTCTTTAAAAATAAAAAAATTAAACCTTGGCATATTAATTAAATACTTTGATACATCTAAAATTTAGCCTATAAGCTTAGACAAGTTTTATTATACCGGACTTGGAACTAAAAAACGTTAATGTTTGCATAAGTTGCGTAATATTCTAGGATTTGGGTGTTTATTTACAAATGCTCATACAATGAGGTCCTAATTTTGGCAGCTTAGCCAAAATTACATAAAGAGAATTAATTAAATTATGAATAATGGTCAAAAACCTGGACGCAAAATATTTCAAGCTTAGACACCTTGGAAAATACCATTTGGGCCAATAATTTTGCAAATTTTAAGATTATCTAAAATCGAAGGCAACTGCTGGTAAATCAAATTAATTGATTGAATAACTAAAAAAAATCTCTTTACTAGAAAAAATTATTTTTTTAAATTAATAAGTTATAAATATATTTTTTTGGATAAATTGCTTAAGGTTAATATTAACATATTTGAGTTTGACTTGAAAAATTATATGAAATTTAATTGTTATATACAATTTATAACAAAATAAGGCTCGGCCAGGTAAAATCTGAGATTTTTTGATTCCTCACTCCGGTCTCATTTGAAAATTTCCTCTATTAAAAGAAAAACAGATTTATCAAAACTTCGTTAAAAAATAAAAATTTGAGCTCTTAATTATAAAAAGAGAATAATTCATTTTTTTTGCATATGAAAATTTGTCATTTGAATATTTTTCACCCCCCGGGAAAAAGTGAGTTCACTCTTATTTAAATCTTGCTTTCCTACCATTCACTAAAATTGAAGAGTTCACTAAGGCTGAACACTGATTTTTTTTATATAGAAAAATAGGAAACTTTATTAAATTTGGAGTTCTGAGCTCTCTTAGTTTAAAGGAGGGGGCGGAGCTAGAAATGGGCAAAACTAATTAAGTCAATTGTGCATTTTGACTCCAGCTCTTCATGAAACGCGAGCTTTAATTAAATTTTTTAATTAAATTAGTTCGATTTTTTAAGGGTTAATTTATCAAGTATATATTCGATGAAAATTTATAATTTAACTAATAGCATAGTGAAAACATATGGCCTGCTAATTTCAATTATTATGAGGCTTTTTGCTTACAATATAGTTTTTGAGTAGACCGCTTATTCGAAGATATTTTAAATAATTATGCAAGGTTACAAGCAATGAAATTAAAGCGTAAATGAATTTAAGGTTTTAATTATTATTAAATGCTCGAACATTGATTGTTAGAGTAATCGAGATTAGGACAGCGCGATATAATTTTTAATATATTTAAGTTCTACCAAAAATAAAAAATAGCAAGCTTTATGATCTTGAAAGAAATTGCTGTTTCTAGAGGAGTAAGGGCAAAATGTATAATGCAAAATTGTCCATATTGGTTTACTTTTTCCCAATTTGGGGGTAGATTTTGCACCTGTAACGCGTTTATTTGATATAACTATATCCTTTTATATAAAAATCAGGGCCCAGATTATCAATGATGCCACTTTACTCCCAAGTCATTGAATATCGGTATATTTTTTTAGGGTTATGATGTTTGTTTTCTTTCTCTAAAATATTATAATTTTTTGCATTGTAATGAAAATTTAAAAAACAAATAAATACCAACCAACTCTTACGCGTCTAGGTAAAACTACAAAGTATATATAAAGTTTATTACCTGGAGTGTTTTTCCCTTTTGTATTCGTATTGTTTTCCCCTCTCGTCAATCTCATGATGACGTCCTACACAAATATTTCGAAAACATCTAAAATTTGTATATTTTGCTTATAATTTACTATTTTTTTGTGTTAAATATGAATTTAAATAAAAGCTTGTTTCAACTATTGAAAACAATATTCCATTCTGGTAAGATTGAATTGACAAACTAATTGATTCTAAATGTATTTAAGAGCTAATTCACATTGTAACTATGTCAAATTTGTTTAGTGGCCCAAAGCAAAGCCATAACCAGGGCAAAGGGCAAGTTTAAGGCCTTTCCCCTTCTTTCCAAAGAATTTTTCAATATTTTTTTAATTTATCTTGTCTCAAAACCCTAGCGAATTTATATGAAAACGGCAAAAACTACCTATCGCCGAAAAAGACAATTTTTTTTAAAATTTGTAGATTCACTTTTCATAAATTTTTTGGGACTCTGTCCCATGCCATGAATTCCTCTGTAAAGTAGAATGATTCGTTTTTCTGGATATTGATTTCGGCAATGTTTCAAATGTTTGAGGATTGTGAACTAGATAAAAGAAACTTTTGAAAAGAGCCCTTATTCTCCCATATCCTTTTTTATTTCATATTTTTAAAATATAGTGTGTTGTGTTACTTTTAAACCTGGAGAAGTCTCCATTTGTATCATTTAACCCTAAGTTCGCAGCCTGCAATCCCATGGAACTTTAAACAAAAATTGAAAAGTTTGCCCCGTGATTATTTTTTTTAAGAATCGTTCGGGTTTAAAAATTAAAGTATGAATTCAGTACTATTTAAAAAAAAGTGGTCAGACCAAAATTTGGTTGAGTAATATACGGCTCTAATTCCTCATTTTAATAAATTACCAATATTTTTGAAAAAATGTACAAAATACTCAATGTTAACGAAAAATTGGTCCCATAAACATTTTTGATGTTGGTATTTTAATTGTGTGCAGGTGTTTAAACATCCACAATTTAAACTTGGTTTACCTAACATAGTCTATTCCTAAATCATCGCCTTAAGCGCATCCAAGGCTTTAACAATACCAGTTTCTTATCATTAAAAATAAACAGCGCTAAAATCAGATAGCGGGTGACCAGGGAAGATTATATGGTGATGTATGTTAAATTTTAAACCTAACGTCCTAGAACGATGGAGCACTTCTTGATCCGATGCTGTAAGAATTAGTGCACTGATTGAGTTAATAAATTCATAAAATCTTATCAAAAATATGAGTTTAAAATTCATTAATTCATAAAATTGTTAATAAATAATGACATAGAATTGAAAATAAAAAATCAATAAAAAATAAAATTATTTCGGTATAGCAAGTGGTACGGTAACAAGTGGTTACCTTCTTCAGTTTAAAACTGAAGAAGGTAACCTCTTGTTACCGAAATATTTTTATTTTTTATTTATTTTCAATTCTATGTCATTATTTATTAACGAGTTTATGAATTAATAAATTTTAAATATTTAAATCTCGTTTTATTTTATAAAAAAATATGAGTTACAACACAACTATTACGTCTCTTATAAAGTTATTACTCTACGTCAACTTTAGGTAGTCGAGATTTAGATTGATCAGTAATAACTCTGCCGATATGATCCACCGACCGAATAGTTCCAGGGAACGAGGTGAAACAAACTTTAATTTTAACATTGAAAATGTCTCTTTTTTTTATATTTCGCCAATTCATTTAATATTTGGCAGTTGCATGATATTTTAATTGCTATATTTAAGCTAAGCTATAACTAATCATTGCTCCCATAGTAGTTATCACATTGACTTAATTTTATTACAAAAACATTTTGCCATTATATTTTTTTATAAATCAGATGCTCCATATCAGATAAAAATACACCAGGAATACGGCCATTTAAAGGTATTTAATTCGTGAAAATCTGAATACATAGGTTACTACCATCGACTTTTAAATATTTTTGCAGGATCATTTTAAAATGAGTTGCATTATAGCAAATTTATTATTACAGCACCTAACAACGGTTCTCACTTTTATTATGAAATTTTAGCAAGCCAAGCGTCACAGTGTTTTGGCTTTGCCCGAGGTCACTGAAACAAAAAATGGTTTTGACTCTAATGTTGGGCGCGTTAAAAAGATTTCAACCTACTTGAAGAGGAGTGTTAATCGGATAAATCCTGGATCTGGGTTGGAAAGTAACACGTTTGCTCGCTTGCCCGATCAATTTTTTAGTGATTACAATTACGATGGTAAGATCTAGTTATGCCCTAGGAGCGAGCATTTTAAAAATTACATGTTAAGACAAATTCCTCGTCCAACCATATTTATGGGGAAATTATTTAATTTTCTTATATTATTAAAATTTCATGTTTGAATGGTAAAAGCCCTATTGACAATTAAATCTGGCAAGTTATTGGCATGTCGTCTAACAATTTTATAAATTGAAGTATTATAATAATATCCCGTGTTTTATTTACAAGCCCGTTTGCATCTTTTTTCAAAATTTTGTCAAAATTCGGTTATAATTTGTGTTTAAGTTTTAGTTAGATATAGTTCAAGGCGCTCGCGAGTAAATAACTGGGCTCTGATAAGAATTTAAATATTTTTGTATTAAATGTTTTTAATTTTGTGTAAGTAAAATTTTACCCGTTTTGTCAAATATTAACAAAGAAACAACCAAACATAAAAAAGGAAATGCTATTAAACAATTTTCCCTAATTGAGTGTGGACTGGACATCAGAATTTTTTTTAACAGTTTTGAAAAGCATATAGGGCTTATTGTAAAATATAAACAATTTTAGACACATTTTATGAGTTTGGCCAATCATTAAACAATCAGAAATATAAACTAAAACCCATGATAGATAAAAGAAGGTCTGGCTAAATAATGATGTCATAGCATAAAATCTAGACGTGTTGAAAAAAATAAATATAGGGATTTCAAGAGATGACACATGGCTATGACGTTAAGGTATTTATCGACCGGTTAACGCTTAAAGCCTAATGAATAGAACCTTATTTGACCTGTCTCACCTTACTAGATTTTTACGGCTGAGCATAATTATGATAAACAATCACACACAAATTTTTAAGAATATTTTGTTGCATCTTTATATCATTACCAATCAGCTGTTCTTTATGTGATAATTTACTTAATAAAATATTTTTGATAATCATATACATCGCTTGCCATAGGTAGTAACAAACGTTTAGCGCAAGGCCGTTCCAGCAGCATTACCACAAAGTTTTCCATCCCAAGGGTGTTTTGGAAGGGAAAAGAGGCTCTGAATTGTGGCGACGATATTATTGGCGGGAGCTCGGAATCGGAATATTTGAATGAGCTGGCGGAGGAAAAGGCGGCCAAGCGTCGACACGGGCCGGGTCGGGCCAGTTGGACTAATAAAATTCAGCTTTTTCTGGCATTTATCGGGTATTCCATGGGTCTGCCTAACGTTTGGAGGTTTCCTTACCTCTGTTACGATAACGGTGGTGGTATAACTATTTTACTTTTCCTATATGTTTGGTGACCCGTTATTTTTATTCATGGTTTTAAACAAGAGTTAACAAAGTGAATTTTCCGCAATTTTTTATATCTGTGCATACATATTTTAATAAGGTTGAATCAACTTGAACATTTTGACATGGCTTTATCAGCTAGGGTCTAAATTGAAAATTTTATTAACTTTTGTGTTTTTTACTTGGGTTATAAACCGACCCAAGGTTCGGCCAGTTAAAGCCGGTACAAAATATTTAACAAAATTTGGACGGGGGTTGGTTGAACTAAATATAACTTATTATTAGTCTAATTTTTAATTAAAAGCTAATGTTTTTTATTTAATAAAAATAAAATAGAATCACACTTTTGCTATAAACTTGTTAATCTATTGGAGAAACCGCGCTGGGCGGATCTAAAATTTTGGACAACTCAGGGCTTGGACTTGGCCGGGGCTATCACCTTTTGATTACGGACGGTAAGGGTTTAAACATTTTTCAAATGTAGATCACAAGTTGCTATTTGGAATTTTCAAGTCTGGTGCCACTTATGTATGCACTTCGTGACTGGTTTATGATTTGCTTCTGACCTCTAATAATGAGTTTGGTAAATATACCTTTAGGCTTGATTGTTTTTATGCAAATTTGTTTTACCATTTCTTTTAGTATCTTGTAAAAAGGACGTTAGAAAAACTTACCTTAACCAGGTCTCTTAATCAAATTTTATGATATTTAACATCCGAATAGACTCAGATAACTATTATAAATCTTTTAAATTGTTAACGACTGTTGTCAAAATACAACAACCGTTAATTTTAAACGGCATTAAAATTTGGTATCTTAAAAAGATACGTTCCAAAGTTATACACAATTTATATTATTTGATAAATAGTTTGAATTGTGGACTAGCTTAGCCCTACTCTTTATAGCGCTTCATTTAAATCGGTCCCAAAATTAAAATAAAACGAATCTTAAATTAAAATGTTTGATCTACATTTACCTCTGTGTAAACCATAAATTTTAGTTTAACCCGTCATGCGACGCTCTATCTTGCTACAGGTAGGTAGTTTTTTTAAATTAATAAATAGTAAAATCAAACATATCTATATATATAAAAATTAAGCATCAAAATTTTTGTTACCAGTAAGCTCAAAAACGGCTAAACCGATCCCTATGAAATTTTACATGTAGATTCTCTAGGTGGTGGAATCGGTTCATACGTATCTTTCATGCGCCTAGGTCCTATGGGTCGCCCGCCCGAAGCAATTTAAAAAATCGCGTGTTTTTAATTTTTGATCCCCGATAACTTTCTACCGACTAAACCGATTCCCACAAAATTTTATATATACATTCTCTTGGAGGCAGATTAATGTTTATTCTAGGTTTCATGCGCCTATGTCATATGGTTCGCCCGCCCTAAGCATTTGAAGTTGTTTTTTTAAGATTTTTCGGATTTTCACGAACAACTTTTCTGTTTATTTTTTCATCTAATTTGGCATAAAAAAATACATATAACGCTATAAAAAAATTTTCCACATTGTCCTATGAGTCGCTCGCCAGAAGCAATTCAAACTGTTTTTTTATGAATTTTTTGCCATTTTTGGGCAAAATTTTTTGGTTTTGCTTTCACCTAATTAGTTGTATAAAAATACATATAAATTTTAAATTTGACTCTTCTACCAATAATCCTTATGTTTTTATAGCCATTTCTTTATTTTTTGGGCGAAATTTCCATTATTTTTCCATAATAAGTGAACCGATTACCACAAAACTTTATATGTATTTTCCGTAGGAAACAGAATAGTATTTTTTTTAACTTTCAAACGCCTAGGTTATATGCGTCGCCCGCCCTAATCGTTTTATATTGTTAATTTCCGAATTTTTTGCCAATTTTTAGCTATTTTTAATATTCTTGCTTTTATCTAATTTGGCATAAAAAAATACATATAATCCTAATATTTGACTCTTCTATCCCAAACCCATAAGATTTTATAGCATTTTCTTAATTTTTGGGCAAAATTTTAACTATTCTCCCGTAATGGCTCAAATACTCATAAAATTTATATGTGAATTCCATAGGAGGAACAATAGGGTGTTATTGATTCTTCATACACTTAGGTCTTATCGCTTGCCTAAAATAATGGGTTTTTTTTCAAAATTTTATCATTTTGAATATTTATTCGTTTCTGCTTTTATCTGATTTGGCATTCTGAAATACATGAAACCCTATATAATGATCGGCGGCTACTTAGCCACCGATTCGAATATTTAACTTTTATTTACAAAAAACTATATATCAATAACTAAATTATACATAACAAAGACTATATATGTATTCTAGCATTTGATTTATCAATTTAACATTGCTTCTAGGGTATGCAGGCAATTACCTTAATTGATTGGTGTTTCTTTGACTAAGATAACTATACATGTAACCAGGGACGTATGCAGAAACTTACCTAAGGGCAAGAGATTTCTAAAACGGGGCAAAAAATTTTTTAGAATAAAAAGAAGTAAGTATTTGTGCTTTTGTTAGTGTATAAGTTAATAAATGATCATTATATAAACTAAAAATAATAATTTGAAGATTTTTATTGTTTTTAGAGTTTTATATATCAATTTTAACGGTATAAAAAATAAAATTATTAAGGGGGGCAATAACGCCCTTTGCTTTACCCCCCCCCCCCTCCCCTTCAATGCGTCTCTGCACGTAACTTGTGTGTAGCCGCGATTGCATAAAATTCGTCGTTCTATAATAGATTTTAAAAAATTCTTTTTGGCGTATATTGATTTTATGTTTTGCCATTCCATCAATTATTTGTTCTACATTCATCAGTGGGAGATACCGATTATTGCTGCCACTCACACAGTATCATATTGTAATTCACCATTTACTTCAATGTTCACTAAATCAGATGCATTCAAAAGGCTGAGTAAAAGAAAGGTTGACAATGCCCATGCAAAAATCCTCGATAGCAATTAAGGATTCATTCTACATATCGTGGTTAAATGTAATGTGTAAATCGTTGATCCATGCGCGGTGTTTTGGCAATATATACTCACTCATTGAATTTATTGTAATTCTCCCATAAATTCTTTGCTTGGGTATGCAAGGCAAGTATCACATTAAATATTGTTGCATTCAATTTTTTTAAAAAAGTAATTGTGAATAAACACCCTAGGGTGCTTAATTAAATATAAAAATGTATTTACCGGTCAGCCTTACCTATGAAGTATCTATTATTTTGTTAGCTCCATGTAAAATAGCTTATACTTAAATATGTGAAGGCAAGAGCATCAGTAGAATTGCATAATTTACAGGATGAGATGAGCGTATTTTTTGGTGGATTTTTAGCTCGCTCCCTGTATTTCGTTTGTAAAAATATTAAAGTAAACGGCTATGTGAATAACTGCGGGATCCCTTAAAGAAATTTTGGCGCCATTCGCCAAACAGCTTCATTAGAGCCAACATAACGGCCCATTTAATAGCTGCCTATCTAATCAATTTTGTAGAGCGGATGAGCATTTAAATCGGTATTTTTGATTCGAAAAACAGCCATATAGCCTTTAGCACATACTTGAAAATGTATTTGATGCTTTTTACGGATTTTGTATTTTAGCTGTAACTTTTTTTAACAATTCTGAATTATACAATTAAAGTGCCATTTTATAGCCAAAAACTTCTGTAATTGCTTTGGTTATATATCAAAAATTTAACACAAAGGGAATTTCTTAAGGTTTTATAAAACTAATTGTTTGGTACAACAACGCTTTTGGAATCTGCATGCTATTTTTAAGCGGAATTGTTTATTTTTGCATATTTAGATTGATCTTTATTGTAAATTTTAAGAAATTAATTTTTATCTATGGCGACATTGAAATCTTATTTTTTAAAAAATTCCTACCGTATGAATTTCTACAAATTTATTAAGGTAAAACAACGTTTGTCGGGTCAGCTAGTATGAATATATAAAGACAATACCGTTAGAAATGAGGAGTTGTAGAGAAAAGCAAATTGTAAACCTGTTTCCGTCAAATTTAAATTTCCCAACCCTTAAATTTTTGCCATTAAAATTGATCAAGCATCGAGACGGAGGAGTTACAAAACTTGGTGAAAACGCTTGTTTCACAGGTCAACAAATATGAATGTCAAAAAAAATAAGTTTATGAAAACATAAAAACATACATCCCCATGATGGCCTTTTCACATATATATTTTCCGTTTTTCGTAGTTTCTTCCGCCTATCCTTAGATCCATCCATACCAAATTTTTTGACCAAGTTGACAGTTTTTGCGACCTCGATTATACCCTATAAAAAAATTCAAGAATTAATTTATTAAATAAAAATCTTGTAACATCTATACAAATTTTATTAGCAGATCAAGTTCTAAAATCAGCATTTAGATAATAAAGAATATTTCGCCAAACTTAAATACGACACGATATGTTATCGGTTTTTAATGAAAGTTTTATTTGAAGTTTGAATTTAACTGTTTAGCTGTTGTGAATATGCAAAAAGAATATTTAATTTATTTTTGTCTTTAAATCTTTTTTGTTTTTTTTGTCATTTTTTCTAAATTTAATGTTTATATCTAACTAACTAAGTTTGATTAGAAAAAACGGTAAATGTAGGGGAGACCGGGGCGAAATGAACATATTTTTGCAAAATCGTTGCTGCTAACACATTTTTAATCCAAAAGAAAAAATTAATGGCTCATTTTATAGAAAATTCATCATATTTTATAAAATAATTTGTTTAACCAAAAAAAATATAATTCTGTAAAAAGATATTGAACAAAGTATAAACCCACTAGTATTAACCATTTCGCCCCATATACGGGGTAAAATGAAACACCCATGGGGCAAAATGAAAGTGTGTAAAATTTATTAAATTTACAGCTTTAATTTCAAATAAACCTTATATATTGAAAAATGAATATAGATTTAGATCATTTTATTAATAATATCATAATCAATTACCAGTGGCCCAAAAATCCCAACATTAAGGGGTTAAAGTCTATGTGAACAATGAGGTGGTAGTGTGACCACTTTAATCCCATTATCTTTAAAAAAGTTCACTGCTTTTATGGATATATAAGATACATGGTTATCCATATATATGGGCCTTTATTTAAAATATAATAATTCAATTTACTGGCTCAGTTGAGCATTTAACATATTTTACAAAATGTTTTAAATACCCCACAAACTCTTCTTCTTTCATCCATCTTGATGAATTGCCACAACCATCACTCCCATTAGGACCATTAGTTAATTCCACCTTAAACTTTTTTCTAGGAAAAATGAAATAAGGTGGGATTAATTGCCCAACTTTATGGCAATACACATGGTAACAAGGCTGCCCCTTTTAGCAGAAACAATTGTTCCTACCTAGTAATTAATTAATATAATGTATAATAAACTTGCTTAACACCCTTCTGTGCAACTTTAGATGGTGAAGGAACTGTTATTAAACCAGTTTCATCTAAATTGAATATCATGTGAGGTTCAAAATAATATTTTTCCATTAGATCTATTAGGTCCTGGTAAAAATCATTGACTGCTTCTTTATTGAAACCAAACATCCTGGCTAGACTGGTACATTCATTCTTATAGAAATGATAGGGTTTCTTTTTATAAAATTGCTGAACCAATGGTCCAGCTAATTTTTGTTCAATCCAACTGGTAGGGGTTCTTTTGTTAAGTATGACAGCATATTCATATGCTAGATCTAATTATGGATTTAAATTGTTTTTTTGAGGTTATGAGGGCAGGGCTTCTTTGAGAATGTCTTCATCTGTCTTCAAACTTTATCTTTTATAATTAAGCATGAATGGTTTCGGCGTGGGCGAATTGATGGGGCGAAATGAACGTTCATTTCGCCCCGCATTGAGTAGTGTTTGCAAAATCAATAATGTTCAAATAATATTAAGTTTTAAGTTAAAAATGTATTATATTCTTACAACGAAGTGTTTTTTAAATCTTTTAATTATAATAATATTTTCGAGGTAACATTTTATTAAAAATAAAGCAAAATTATTGTTGCTTAAAACATAAATTTGAAATAGCATTTTTTCTTTAATTGAGATTTTCTAAATTTTATCAAATGGATGTATATGTAAAAAATATAATGAATCAATAGCTTGTTGAAATATCTACAACATATTTAAAATTTATATATATTGAATAATTTTTGGCAGAGATATATCCATTAATCATTTCACCCCACCAACCATTTCTCCCCGGTCTCCCCTATTTGAAAATCCCTAAGATGGCAAGTTTGATCTTTGTAGTTAGCTCATAACTCTCAAAAATTTGTTGACCCGTGTTATACATGTATTCGTAATAGTAAAATTTAAATTTTGTATGCAGGTGCTTTCTTTATTCCCTACATAATAATGATGCTCATTTGTGGTTTTCCTTTACTCTATCTGGAGCTTGCAATCGGTCAATTAGCTCAAGCCGGACCCATCGTGGCATTATGGAAATTTTCTCCATTATTTAAAGGTTTTTATTCTTTCTAAATTTATATTTAAAAATGTTATAATGCTAATATGTCCATTTTTTTTATTTTTTCATTCTCTAATTTAACACAACCGGGCATTTTCGGATCAGCAAATTAGTTATTATTTAGATTAGTCCTACTTGATTTGTTTTTCATTACATTTTTCAACATTTAATTAAAAAAATTTTCAGCCTGTAATCAATGCCAAAAGTGAAACTTGTCACCTCAATCAACACTCAAAAGCAATATTGGAACTATGAGTTTTTTATAAAAACACTATTTGTTGCTTGATTACAAAACAATTGTAAAACTTACAATTAAAATTTTTTAATCATTATAACAATAACTAAAAAGCAGTAAGGCAAATATAAAATTTAAAAAAAACGACCCGGCCCGAATTTTTTCAAATTTAGGCCCGGCCTGCCTAGTTCGTTTAAATGATTTTCCCACCCCATTATTTTGCTGGACCGGGCAGGCTTTCGGGTTCCGACTTTAATCAATCTCAAATTAGTACATGAGAGATTTGTTTGGCAAAAAAAAAGAAAAAAAAAGAAAAAAAAAGGATTTAGGTATAGTAATGGTAAAATTTTTGCTTGATTTATTTACAATCAGAGTACCTATGTTAAATTATGTAGACCTTTGTAAGGAAAAATTATTGAATAAATAAAATTTCAACCTTTTTCTAAAAAAGTTTAATTTGTACGTGAAAAAGTTTGACAATTGTTTTTTATAATCACCAGTATTTTGACTGTTTTTGACATCAATTTTATTTTTGTTATTGTATTGATCATTTTAGACGATAAATTTTTTACATTATCATGCGAACTTTATTAAAATATATTGAAATTTTTTTTCACAAGTCTCTACGAAAATGTATTAAAGTCTGCCAAATTAAATAACAGCAAACTAATTACCAATTTTATTTTTCTAATTCTCAAACTTGCCGTTTAAAATTGAAACTCGGCCCTTCGTCAAGATAATAAAAAATTAGCAAATCATGTTTCTAAGCTTTTGAGAATCCTAGGTTGCGCATTAGTCTTAGGCACAGTTTTGAGATACTGGTAGCTTTTTTGAAAATTCTTTACTTCAATATATCTTTTCATTGCGCGCTTTTAAAACTACTCAGCATTATTAATATAATATTATTTTAAATTTTGCGCACTGTTGAGAGTTCTCGGCGCGCTAGCATGCAAAATGGATATTCAGGCAAGAAAAAATTGAAAAGGGTTGTGCGCTTTTGATGATTGAGCGCATTTTAGCAGCCACCATACGTTATTTATTTAAATTTTATTTTCATTTTTTTTAAAAATGAAATGGGCCATAGCCGGATTAAAATTTACGGATAAAAATAATAGGACAATTATGCTATTTCTGAACCTTTTTAACTGTTTTTAAAAAAGTCAAATATCTATGCCATGCTCTAATGTGTCAGTTGAAATAGTTTTATATCAAATATTATTATCATATACAAGATTATTTTTAAAATTAGATTAAGTTTTATTGTATTTATATGTAGCTCTAGGAATAGCTTCCGTGATGATTGCATTTGTTGTTGGACTATACAACATTGTCATAGTTACTTGGTCCTTATTTTACGTTTTCAAGTCGTTTGGAAGCACTCTCCCCTGGAACACTTGCCACAATAAGTTAATTAAAAATAACTATAACCATTGTTTTTTTAATTTGTGTTTTTAATTACTTTTCAATTAAGAAAATAAAAAGTAATTTTGTCTAATAGTTTAGTGCTATAGTTAACACATTTTAATCCTTGAAATTAAAGCGCAAAACTATGAAACGGAACAAAAATAAGGTGAGAGGTTTGTGAAAAATACAAATTCGTTTTCTATAATTTTAATAATCAATTTTATTTATTAATCGTTTGTTTATCCTGGAAAACAAAGTAGATTGTTTTTTTTTTGCCAGTTTGTAATTTCTTACGTCAATGATATGTCCTTGGAAAAAAAGTATTTAAAAAAATTAAATTTGGTGAATCTTGTCGGAACTGTTTTTCGAATACGAGAGAAAGGTAAAGCAGCTCTAACATGTTTGAATTTATTTTCGGTTTGATATAGGTTATAGCCTGATAAATTGTGTTAACTAATTTCACAATATTTTGGCTCATTATGATCAAGACTTTAACTGTGTAAGCCTGCTGGATTTCCGACTTGAGTGTTACATTTATCAAGCGATTACAAATGTGATGTAAGAAAAATGTGGCATTTTTTTAAACTTTTGGGTTTTAAAAACCCAAATTTCGAGCTTAAAAAACTGTATGACTATTAGGTTAAAACTTTCAAGTTTTTAAAATACGACAAACAGCTCTATTTATTAGACCTTTTCCGTTCTTTCGCAATACAAATTTTCACTTCGTGCACGTCGGAATATGTCGCAAAACTACTCAATATCGACGCTTTTTGCTATCTCCCTACTCAATAAAACAAATACCAAAAAAATTTATAATTAAAATTACCTAAACGTTGACTAGTGAAGGTGAAGTTATCTATTCTTTTTTAGACTATTTGAAATATATTAAAAAAACATGTAGTCATTATATGTGACAACTTATGCCAATATATTTGTTAATTTTGAGAATAGTTTAATAAAATATCACGAGACGATTTTAAACCCCAAATTTTACCCAATCTGTAAGTATGAATTTACATTAAGAGCTTTTCAAATATAACCAATATTGACAAAAAATTTCACAATAATTTTTGTTATGATTGGCTGCGGCTAATACCAATTTCAAAATTGTAAAAAAATATAAAAAAAATTTAACGATTAATACAAAAAAATAAGATTTTTGGTCGTTTTAGGATATGCCTAACAAAAATTTTTTTTATCTTTTTTACATTAGTCACCTTAATGTTAATCAAATGTGCTCGGTTTTCTTTCATTTCTTATTTTTTCATTAGCCCTAGCCATTATAACACAAATCAATAAATTTTTAATAGTTATGAGCCAACTTCGGATTAGACCTGCCATCGAAAATTTCAAATCTCGAAGATTTTCTTATTAAACTTTATAAGCCAGCTTAAAACAATGAATTCTATACCACAGGGTTTTTTATATACTTATAAATTCTATTCCTCGTTCTTGAGCTTAAAATTATAATCAAGAAGCAGGGCAGGAAAAATAAAATAAATGGGTTTTTTAACAAGTTTTTGAGTTTTTTCCCCCAAATGTCCACAAACTCGTGGGCAACTTGCTTAAAAAAAAGGGGCATGTTTAAAAAAAGCCCCTTTTCTTAAAAAAAACTCCTACAAGCTTTAATAAAAAATAACCCACCCATCAATATTATAAAGTAAAAATCAATTTTTGAAAATAATAAAGAACAAAAAATGGGCTTTTTGAGGCTCTTTTTAAGAGCCACTTTTTGGGGTTTTTTTGCCCCTTTTTTTAGTAAGAGCCTTTTTTGAATTCTTATTTTGGCACTTTATTTGTAGCTCCCTTTCTTTCTTAAGGTTTTGGGGGAAAAAATGAGCCGAAGTTTTTTGGCTCATTTTCGCACTGGTTAGAAGTGATTTTAAATGCAAAAAATTTAATTTTTCTCTTTAGGTATTTACGAGATCTCAAAATAAAATTTATCATTCTATTTATACCTAATACACAAAGCGTAAATCTACGAAACATAAAAAAAATATCAAGTAAATTATTCCCCTCCCTCCCCAACCCCCTCCAGTATCATAAATTTCTTTTTTCGCCCATTGATTTGTCGATCAGTGGTTACTTACTTAAGAATCGTTTACTATCTTTCGAATCTCCTCAAACTTCTATTATATATTGATTAACGTATATGGCGCGGCGCTGTTCGAGTAAAAAAATGGGCCAATTTACCATAAAAGTGTAAAATATCCGTATGTTGCAACTTGTATTTTAAAATTTATCATCTACTTTGACAAAATTTGATAAAAAAATCTCTAAATTTAAAAAAAAATTGATATATTATTAAACGATTTTCTATAATTTAGTCTAGCCACCTGAAAAAATTCAAATATGAGTTAGGAGAAGATAAACATGTAGGACCAAAATAATAAGAAAAATTACATAGGCAATAGTATTTCCTTTTAAAATTTTATAATGGCATTAAAAATCAATAGCGTGTTGGGTAGAAATACTCTAAATTCGCATTCGCGGTTTACCACCTAAAAATAGTTGCCATGTCTGTATTAAAGACAAATCCTTTAGATATCTAGTTATCGAACAAGAGTTTAGATATGGGGTAGAGTTTAAACCAGGCCGTGGTATTCATACGCGTCTTATTTTAATAGACTGAGCCCGGCCCGAAAATTGGTTTTATTTAAGGCCTGACTCGAATTCGCACGGCCCATATTTATGAATATAGAAATTTTATATTGCAAGCAAATAATTAATTTTTTTTTAAAATACAGTAAGTAGAAGTCTTAAAAAAAGGTGAGAAAATCAGGCCGGTTGCACCCGTATGATTTAGGGGTTGCCTATTTTTTGGGCGAGCCAGGCTAAGGCCCTGACATTGATCTAGAATTTGGAGGAAACTCCTAAATTTATTTTGATGTATCCGCACGAAAGTAAATTAAATTATTATTACCCCACAGATGGAATACCAAGAATTGTTATTCCCTGGATATAAAGAGTCAACAGCCAAAGAATAATACCACATTCCCTAATCCCGCCAAATATGGATTGCTCAACATGACTATAGCTGTCCCATCGACTCAAGAGTTTTTTGAGTATTTATAATTTTGCAATTATTAGTTTATAAAAAAATTTAGAAATCAATAATTATAAGGTTTAAACTATCAAAAGTTTATATTCAGACAATTGTTCATACAGTACAGTTGATTAAAATTACTTACAGGCTGTGTGAATGTACAATGATTAAAAGATAGGAATTCAAGAAATTATATCACTTTTTGTTGTTAGCGCAAAAATGGTTGAAATGAGAAAATATCAGTTTTAAGGGCGCGTTCCAAGTTCATTTATTTTATGGAAAATTTTTAAAATTATTTATAAAAACTATTGGTTCCATGTCATTTTAAGGGTAAGAATTTTTAAGGAAATCATAAATGATTATAGCTCTGTTTATATAAAATTAGATAGAAATTAAATAATATATTGAATATGCTTAGAGCAATTGCTCGAAAAACTGTAGATAAGAATGATTAGCAATTTTCGATGTAAAAACACAAATTTTTAAATGGAATTTTTACAAGTTTTATTCTTGAAAATGGATGAACTCTAAACGCGCTTTAATTAAATAAAAAATTTCTACCCTGACTATTAAATATCTTGACTTGGTCAGCATTAGCCACTTTTGTTGGCGGTGGACCGGACTTATTAGAACTGAGAAAAAGCCCATTTTTTAGGCTAAACTTAATTTTTTTTGTTTTACAAATTAAATTAAAATAAACAGTATTAGCTTTAAGCGAGATGACATTTATAAAATCTTAGATATTTTGCTTATGTTTTGTGCCTCCTCATAATCCACCTTCCTTAATTTTTCATTGATTTTGATAAAACAATGGGTTTAGCCAAAATGGGTTTTGCTCAGCCCTGCAACAAATACGCCGTTAAAATCCAAATTCTTCTTGTAAAATTTATCAAATTTATATTTTCCGAAATAATGGGTAGATTTCCGTTATTAATATCTTAATACTTTTTAAATACTTTATTTTTAAAATAGGAATCGCGTACTAGTGATGGCACACGAAACTCCGAAATACAAAAACATACAGTGGGAATTGGCGATCCTGCTGTTTATCGCATGGATTATTGTGTTTGTTGGGATACGGAGAGGTGTCAAAAGCATAGGCAAAGTAAGAAAAGATATAAATTTTAGCTTAATTAGATTAGTCGTACACACAGATGTTCGATTCCGGGCGTAAGAAGCTTTTCTTAAATATAAAGTACAACCACGTTAAAGCAGCTGAGTGGCCTTCTTTCGCAGCATGTCTCAAGTAAGAGCCTTGGCCGTTTTTGTACGATATTAGCCTGACAACAATATTTATAGCTTTGCTCGGTATTAAAAGATTGTAGGCCTGCACGGGTATGGCACCCCTAAATTTGGGGAAGGTTTAGCTAAACAAAAACTATGGAAATATTTAATTAACAATTACAATTTTATCAGCTAATAATTCTTACACGTTTAATACATAGGCCTTTTACCTTACAGCTACCGTTCCCTTTGTTGTGGTCATAATCCTGTTGGTTAAATCGGTTAAACTTCCAGGTGCTTACCTGGGATTAAATTACCTGATCAAGCCCGATTTTAAGAAACTCTTGGAACCAGAGGTTTATATGAAATATTAGATTTTTACAGAGTGAAATATTTAGGCCGGCTTACTTAAATGCAACCCGTAATTTAAAAAGGGCCGACCTATAATATATTTTTAAGGATAAGGTATTATAAAACCTTAATCATTTATTTTTAATTCAAATTTCCATGATAGGGTAATTTTAATTCAAAATCCCATGACAGGGGCTGTTAGTATTTAATGATTGCTACTAAAGCGCGCAAAATGATGACATCTAAAACGCGAGCAAAAATTATGTGTGGAAAAAAAGTTCAAAGTTAAATTATTTCTATATAACCACTTTTGGGGGAATCTAATTTTTAAAATAATTTTAATTTCATAGTTATATATTTATGCCCTTTTTTAATTTAAATATGTAGATTTAATTCTTAGAACATTGTTAAGGGGGTTGGATATCCACAAATTTTTTTTACGTTTTTTTAAGTTTAAGCCCTCAATTGTGGGAGGTCCGTGACCCCATTCTTAAAAATATGCGATCTAAATTTTTGTCATTTTTTCAAATATACAATAAAAAAAAATAGTAGGTAAAATTTGGTCATAGTATAATAACAAAATTTGTTTAGAATTATAGTTCAATTGAGGTCGATATAGACCCCACATGGTCAATGTTAAACACTATGGTAAAAATGCAATAAAAATTAGGCTTATATGACAACGTACCCCACGCTTATGTTTCCCCAATATATTTTTCACATCAATTTAATACTCACCCCCCCCCCCCCCCTTGAAAATATACAGGGCTTGTCAATGTGGAAAAACCCAAAGTATTACATCTTGTACGTAAATTCTTATATGCAAATTTAAAAAATTTAAATTTGTTTTTAAAATTAAACTTTGTCCGGTGTTTTTTTTATTGTTTGTTATTACATTTGTTTTTAATGTGTTTTTGTTTACCAAAACAAAATTTTTTTTTGTTTTTGCGCAGAACATGGACAATTCTTAATTGATGTATATTTTTTAAAAACAGGGCAAAGCTCTTAAAGTAATTAAAAATTGATTGGCATAAACAGGGCAAATTTAGAAAATTATGATTATTAAATATTTCAAATTTACAAATTCGGCAGATATTTTATAGAGCAACGAATTATTTAAAAATTATCAATAGAGTGTAGAAGTGAAACACTTTATTGCGTGTATATTTATCCCTGCGCTAAATAAAAAATAATGTTGATATTCAAATTTATATTTACTGTTCCATCTAATCTCATCCACACGAAGAAGCTTACCTATTTTTAGATGTACTTCTATGCTAATTTCTATACTATATATATTGCCATACATCTAATAATAAAATATAATATATTTTGTGATATTACACTTCTTACATTGGCGACGAGGATGGGATTAGATGGAACAGTAAATATAAATTTAGTTTTGCTGGTGGAGTGAGTTCAAAAAGGCTTCGATTTCAGTTTCATTCAGTGTAGCCAAGATTTTTTGTTTCTCCTCACTTTCCTGATCAGTGGGAGGTTTGGTGCTTCCTAAATATATTTTAGAATGACCCTTTTTTGCTGGAGGTTTCCGAGCCTTCTGTAAGGTATTAGATAACATACTGTTGGTTTTTGGTAATTGAATCGTTTCTTCTACATTCTTGTGCTACACTTCTTACAAATAATGCAAAATGAGATAATTGGCGGGGCGGGCCGGCACCTCGTCTGGTGGGCTTTCCGGTCCCGACTTAGATCCGAAATCAGTTAATCTGTTAATTCGTTTAAAGTCCTTTACTATAGCTTTGCTAATTTCTGAATCACCCTTGGGTCTAAATTATCTTATTATATATATATAAAGCACCGATTGTTCAAAATTTAAATCAAGCCGTATATAAATTTAAACTATAAATGTGTTGTGCATTCAACCTGTATGAATCTTCATAAATATACTTTAGATATGGATATTGGGAACTACCCAAAGCTTCTATTCTTTGGGAATCGCGTTTGGGTCTCTTATAGCGTTGGCTAGCTACAACGATGAAAACAATAATATTTTTCGGTAATTTCTCCTTTTTTCTACATTTGTTTAATACTCTTAAGCATAATTAACCCGCGATGGATGGATGGGTGGGAAATATGGGTACCCCATTATGTTTGAAGGAAAATTTTAAGCTAAAGTCCTGAAATTTAATGACTATGTAGGTTGATCATTTTTTTACACAAATAACAAAAAAATTTTGTTTGAAACTAAAAATATATATTGCATGCAAACTAGTTTGGTGGACCCAAGTTTGTACGAAACGAAAATCTTTTTAAATGAAATTTTTTACAGTTTCCCAACATTTTGAGATAGATTAGGGTTAGATTAGGTTAATGTTGGATTAGGGTTAGTTTAAAGTGCGGTTGAGGTAAAGTTACGGTTAGGATAAAATTAAGGTTAGGTTTGCCTAGAGTTTTGTGGAGGTTTGCTTAGGGTCAGGGTATGGTTATATTAGCATGGTTAATGGGCTAATTTTGGATTAGTTTGATCTTTAACCAAGCCAATTTTTGATTGTTTGACCAATCAAATTTTTTTTTTTTCGTATTTATTTGGTGTGATCAAATAATAATAACTAATCGAATATTGCCAAACAATTTTTATTATAAGAAGGCTTGAGCGGGAATAAATAACAACGATTTTATTTTACGCATTTAGTAAAATTTATCGCAAAATATCCAGCTTATCTAGATACGCTTTGATCAATATTTGAAAAATTTATTTTTTAATTAAAAATGTTTATACCATGTGGGGTCAAGCTTTACATTACAAATACATACAAATGCCATTTAACTGCTGATATCAGACTCTTTCTAACTAATATTAAAATTAATAGAAAAATATTGTACCTACTAAAATGCTATTGTAAGGAAAAAAATTACAAATATATCAATATGCCTGACTTGAAAATGCCCTTTAAATGCAGAAAAGAAAAAATTGATTTTTGTAAATTACTTTTTGCCATAAAAGCCACCTGTTAACCAATTTGCCCGACATAATTATATTTCTATAAAAACTTTTTATATCACATTGATGGAATATGTTTGAAACCCCCAATTACGTCTTTTATTAGGCTGAAATGCACCTATATGTAGTCCATGTGTACAATTAAGCCCAGAATCAAAAACAAATTTGGCCTTAATTTCAGTAATTTTTAAATAAAAAGACCCTGGTTGGTATTTAGGCTAATAACCGTTACACATCTTTTATAGAAAACTCACTTTTTCAAATTGTTTATTGGTTTTGCGGGTTACGAGTCAATTATGCTGCGCACCAATACATATTTTAATCGACGATCATTTTTTCCGTCGAAGGTTGTATTAAATGTTCCTTTAAGTGTGGAAAAAAAAATAAAAACTTAATGCTTTAGAATTTAATTAAGGGCTGTATTGAGCGACACCTTATTTAAATACGTTAGCCTATATATATCTTTCAATAACAAACAAAAATCATAACAAATTTTTTTTAATAAAAATCACCCTTTACCCGTTACGTCCAATGATTTGGTGCACCAAACATTTACTGCGGGGAAATTTATGATATATCATTCAACCCTCTACAATTATGTTATTTTTCGGGAAATTCAGAGATATCTTTTTTTTTATTCGCCTCCGCAAAAACATTATCATATTAAAATGATTTTTCATTAATATCAGAGTTCATTCATTTATAAAAAAAATTAATAAATTTTTTAAAAAAAAAGGATTATGTTGAAAAATTTTTTAAGCATCAGAATTTGTAAAAGAGTCAGGTTTATATGATATCATAGCTCCACATTTTGAGAATTATGAGCTAATTTTGGAAACCACACTTGCCGTCTTTAGGATAAAATCCGTTTTCCTTCTAATCACATATAAGTCAGCTCTAAACATTCAAAATTAAAAAAAAAAAGATATTCAAAAACAAAAAATATTGAAAGTAATTATTTATATATATAAACTAAATTGTTAAATTTAAACTTCAAAATTCAAAACAAATAAAATATCGTCTCCTATAGGTTGGGGTGCCACCAAATATATTGTATTACCTAATGTTATACTTAATGTACTTAAAAGTTTTTTTCACATTATTTTGAGATTAAAAATAGACAGGGATTTTCAGTATAATAATATTTTTTGTTTTTTTGTCTCTATAATATCAGTGTCGCAAAATCAATCAATTTAGCCGGCCTATTTTGGCCATTTTTTTGGAATTTAATTCAACAAATTAGCCGATTCTGAGCAAACTTCGGAATACGAAATAAATATATAAGAGAAGGCCATCATATAGATTATTTCGATGTGTCATTAATTTCGGTAATTTTTTATTGATATTTGTCGAACTATAATCAGTGGTGTTTGCTGAAACATGCGTTTTGTTTTTAATATTTTTTAAATAATCATTTTTCTACAAGCGCCTTATCAAAATCCTAATGTAACAATTAATAAATAAGTCATTTGTAAACCTAGGCTCAGTTAGCTCAGTTAAAACATTCTAGCCTTATACACTAGTCTACTAATCAATATTGCATATAAGCGGCAATTTTTGTTCGAAAAATATTACACATATACAACAACTATGAAACTACTGAGTGGACTTAGGCAGTAGGTCCTAAACGTTATGCCCAGAGTTGGGAAATAGCCCATTTTTTACTAATGTCAAATTTTTGTTTTTATGACAGATTAAAAAAAAATCAACTGTAAATAAATACAAAATATAAGCAGAAAATGTTAAATCTTATAAATTTCTTAGTCAAAGCTAAAGCCATTTTTTTTTTGGTAAAGGGAAAATTTGCTCGTTTGATCCTAAAGCTAGCCTATAAATAAACTGGGATTGGGAACATCATCCCAGTTTTTAAGAATAACAGATTGATCAGTTCGTAAATGAGGTAAAGGTTAGTTGATATGGTGAATTAAATTGTCCGAACTGATGTCCGTATTTCACTAAAAATTCACCGGTGCATGCAGGGTTAGGAGTACCTGCTAAAACCACCTCCTCACAGCCTCTTCTTTTTTGAGGCCCATATACCCGTTTAAAAATTAAAAAATGAGTTTGGCTCAAAAATGGGTTTTTTCCTAGCTCTTGTTGCCCAATGAGAGCCTAGGTCGTCAAGGTGGGACAAAATCTTTTAATTGGCGCTGTTTAAAAAAGTCAAACCCTAATGAGTATGGTGCCCCCTAATTAGGGAAAAGGTATGGATGTATGTTAAAAATGTTAGCCTGAAAGTTAATTTATCTTGGGCGTTTAAAATAGAGATTCTATCGTGATGTCCGTAACCAGCTCACTCATCTCTATAATCGTAGTAGTGACAACATTCAGCGTTATTGGGCATATTGCCTTTATCAACAGACATAACGTGGAAGAGGCCATAACACAAGGTACACTATACAATTAAACTCTGTTATGATTGTGCTTAATCTTATTTCAAAATTATATAAAAGCAAGTTTTTTTGAAATATCGATTAAGGGGCATATTAGCAATAAAAAAATTGTGATTTTTTTAAATAGTCGCAAAAATTACTCAAGTTTAGATGCACAATACCAAAATGAATGGTAAATAAGATTTTCACATTTTCATATCTGCAGATTCAAATCAAAAAATTACAAAAAATATTCAAAAGTCAAAATTTATTCGGAAATTAGAATTAATAGACCATGTACATTACATGTTTCTCTCAACAAAATTGTATCTTGTAGTAATTTTAATTTTATCAAAGATATATCAAAAAAAAATCATTAGTCTATTTATTTTGCCTAGTGTCCAACCCTGGCCGTGATATTCCGGCCTAGCCAGCCCGACATTCTTTTCAATTTAGGCCCGGCCCGTAATTTGGTATTTTATTTTAGGCCCGGCTCGACGGCCTTTAATTTTTTATATCAAGCTATCAATTTTTTGCAATAAATTAAGAAAATACATTTTGAGGTATTAGATGATATTATTGTAAACACAACGTTAACGATGGGGGATCATATATATAATTTATTTTAAAAAGAGAGAAAAAGTAATGTATTTCTGGGAATTGGGCAAAAAACTAAAAGAAATTGCAGCTGTCAACAGTCCCCATCCAGTGACGATCGTTCAACGCGGTGATTGTCCTCTGGTAAGGGGCAGATTTTGGTTATCTGTGCCAACGTTTCCATAACGGCCGAGAAAAGATCCTTGCCTTTGGAATGCACTTTCTAGCCTTTGGGTAAGAAGACGAGTGTCAAGGCGCAATATGTCTCGAGCGTAAGCAAGAGGGTTGGTTGATCTTAATCAGTTTGTCATCAAAATCCTTCTTGTGAGTCAGGCAACCTCTTGAGCATAAAAAGTGTATGTCACTTGAACATTCGTGGCTGAGGGATGGTCAGTTTTACGTTACGCCAGGTTTTATTTTCTATGGTTCGTCCCAGTTCATTTTCATTAATTTAAAAGCGTTTAGTTTGGTTTTACAATTCTGTCTCTCTGAGTCGTCCAGATAAACTATGGCCAATCTTCTATCCGATTTTAAGTTCATCGGTTGATTTTACGAGCTCCCTGCTATAACGCGAATGTAGCTTTAGAAATATGTTTGTGGTTTAGGCTCAAGAGCTCGAGTGTGCGTTTGTAAGTTTACTAAGCCTTATAATGAAGTTTCCATTAGCTTATTTAAGGTTTTTGTCATCTTGTTCCAGAAATCATACGTAGTGGAACCAACATCCTATTTGTGTTTGAAATTGTCATGTCTGTAATTTGCAATTTCTCGAAACCCTTGAAGCTGAATTTGCGATTCTAGATTCGTTACACTGTACATTAAAGTTCGATTATTAGTACCGACGATTTGTTCCCCGCAACTACCCACCCAAATGGCGTTTTTTGGTAAACTGTGTATCTTAGAATTCGACCTATTAATCCAATACGTAAAATTCGATAAAATAGATAGATTCCTATGAGAAGTCAATGTCGACAGTCATTAAAATTCGAATCAGCTACTCTAATTTTTTGTGGTAAGTTAATGTACCTTTTTTGGAGTTGTGAAGCCTCTGTGCAAAAACGGTTGTGGATAAATCGAATTTCTGCTTTTAAAAATCGCCTTGCTCGAACACATAATTGCGCGATCCCATTTGTTGTTAAATTCAAGTTTCTACTTTTCAATCCTAAAATGCCTTTTGTTTTTAAGAGTTTTGAGAACCTGAGTCTAGCGGCGCCGTCAATACCTTATCTTAATGGTTTTTGCTTCGAATTGTAACTAGTGCTGTAGGCAACGTAACCTTAGCCTCTTCGCATCGGCTGAGTGCCACCTGTAAAGCGGGCGTTTCTTACCATTGAAAAAGTAGGTGTGGTTTGATCCTCCGCAAATCTTGTAACCTCCTCTCAAATTGCAGTTTTTCGGCAATTGATTGGGTTCGAGGCAATCTATACATAAGCCTTTGTTCCTCATAAATTAAACACGACTACTTGTAGCCCACGATCGTAATTGTGTGAGTGGTTCGCACCGCCGGAAGCACAATCGTAATTAAAGCTTAACGAACGTTGGACTCGGCGCAAAACAAAAACATATTCACGTGGACTTTAGTATAATGATAATTAAAACATTTTTACAAATATATAAAATAAATAGGCAGCACCTATCATACCAAATTATATAACATACAAACACGAAATACTGTCAAAAACAAAACAAAAATATTTGTTTAAACAAAATACAAATTTTGGGATTTATGACTTAAAAAATTTTCAGCTTTTATAAAAAACCAACAAAAACGATAGCAATTTTGTCAGAAAACCAACGAAACCAAGTCATTTAACAAATCAGCATGGACTAAATGACAAATATCACCAAAGACGCCAATTTTAACAAATATTCTTGTATTTAAATGTCAAGCTTTACCTGCAAGGTTCATTTTTTTCGATATTACAAAATGGCTGTTTTGCAACTCTGAAATTAAGTTTCAATGCGCCCTTTGTTTAGTTTAAATAAATTAATCATTTTGACATGCTAATGACAGCAAGAAAATAATTATAATTATTTTCTTGCTCTTGCATTTTTGTTTTTTAATTAGATAATTATAACAAATAGATGATGTTCAATTAAAATATGACAATTTTAATTAGGCTCCTTTCAGCTTTGAAATAGTCAAGACACTATGTTTTTATCATATCTTGAGCACCCAATTATTTATGATTGATAATATTTTCAATGTTAATAAGCTTTTCGGGCGTCGTTTGGACCAATCTTGCAATATAATCTTGTAATTATTTATCTCGGCGTTTAAACGAATGTTAAATTTATTTCTTTAAAAACATAAGTTAAGCAGATGGCTGTGGTCTTAAATCTAAGTTGTTATATTAACATTAAAAATTTTGTTTTTATTAAACCTATTTAATCAATGGTGAAATTGGCGAATAATAATTAACGGAGAGAAAATTTCAATTAAATATTAATTACTAAGAATAGCGTTATTATCAAAATGTCATATCTGCCAATTTGATTTTTAAGTTTCCTCCTTATAACACTTGATTTTCAATTAGCGCTTAAAATGTTATTTCCGTCCGGAGCCAACTAAAAATGATATCACAATAATAAATTATTACTGGTTAAAAATTATTTTTAAATAATGTTCCCTAAAGATGTCTTTTTTATTACTATTTTTCAAGCATATAAATATTGAATTAAGGCTAAGTGTACCGTTTTTTCTAGTCAAACTTAGCCTGGTATTAACATTTTAAATTCAAAGTTAAAAAAGATAAAATGATTCAGAACTAAAAAATAAAGAAAAAAAATTTATTTTAAATATAAATTTACTAAAAAGTTTATTATTCAAGCTCAAAACAACGTCAGAAAATTTGTGAAAATTGAGCTTGCATAGACCTATGAATTTTTACATCGTTTTTTCTTATCAAACCTTGTAAGCTAGAAATAAACACTAAAAATGTTAAAAAAAAACCAAAATATTTAGATTTTTTCTAAAATGTTAAATTCAAACTTCAAATACAATATTATTACTTCAGAACCGCTATATATCGTGTCCTATTTAGGTTAGGATGCCAATCTGTATAACCTATATGCTGATGTAAAAACTTGATATATTTAGAAATTTTATTTCTCCTCATTTAAGATAAAAAATAGATTATAATATGCAAGTAATTTTAATATAAAAAAACTTTTTTTAATTTTTTTCACTTTTGGTATTCTCGGTTGCAAAATTGGTCAATTTGGTTAAAATTGGCTTTTTTTGATATAAACCTAAAAAAAATAGCTAAAGTCTGAAGAAACTTCGAAAAACGGAAAACATGTAATAAGACCATGCGGATTATTTTTCCCCAGTGACATCATTTTCTTTTTTCGCTTTTTGTCAATAAAAAATTTAATTTCTACCCGGTAAACAATTTTGGCATTTAGAAATTAGGGCGGGAAATATTTTTTATAGCCCAAATGTATATGTTAAAGCCTGAAAGAGCTAAAATTATTCCGTTTCTATGTACAAACTTAAAGTGTTTACTCTTTTCCTTTGTAGAAAGTCCCGATGTGTATTGGGATGGAATAAACAATAAAGATAAGTCCATATTGTATATTATTTCAATCCAGATCTATACACTTCTCAAAATCTTATTACATTTTTGTCTGACTTAATGAAATTTTTAAGACTACTGTCCCCGCAAAACAGCTTGGCTAAATATCCCATAACATTTCGACAAAATAGTTAAGTACTTGTAGTAAAACTGCGCCAACTAAAATAAGCTATTTGATATTTAACTTTTTTAATTTAAAAATAACACAACCGGCAATTATTTATTAAACTGTAATACCTAGCACAACCGTGAACCGACCCCTCCGCTAAAATTGACATTTATAAAAACAAATGAATGTATCATTTAGGCCCTGGACTAGTATTTGTCGTATATCCGCTCGTATTTTCAACGCTCCCCTACGCACAATTATGGGCCTTCTTGTATTTCCTAATGATGATATGCCTGGGTCTGGATAGACAGGTATTTTTGTATTTTTTTATTTATTTTTTCTTAAAATTACCACATAAACGATCAATATTTTTAATTTACCCAGCTTGCATTGTCTTTTTGATATAAAATAGAATGAAGATTGCGAAAGGTAAATTTTAATAACCAATATGGTCAGGCAAGAGCTAAACTTTTAATTATTGGGTTGACTGTGAAAATTGGACAATATTTAGCATCAAAAAAAATGCGCCCCTCCCCGGCGAAATATTTTTGTTACAAATTTACATCATCCAAACCAAAATTTCTTTTTTTCCTGCCTGTGTTTGCAAATGTGGGCTGTATTCACGAGATAAAACGAGAATCACTGCTATGAACACTGCCCAAAAGTTAAAGAGCTTTAGACCGGTTGCCCTAAATACAGTATTCGTAAAATTAAAACAATTTAAAATTTCTCTAAAGTATTAGCAAATTTGCATAATTTTTGGAGACAATTTGCCACAACTCTTAATATGCGCATGCTGTAATGTCTTATATTATTCAGAGCTAGAATATTAACATTTTTTTTATTTTACAGTAAGATATACTTTTTTATAAATTGAATTGCATAAATTACATAAAAATGTATCACAAGACAACGAAAAAATGAGATTTATAAATTATTGGGCTTATGATACACCCAAGCGTTTAATCCTTATCAAATAAGAAATTAGATATGCAGATTAGCAGCTTTTCCGTTTGTCAAACACAATCATTTAGGCACCGTGTCTCTTATACATTTGCTTTGAAGCTTTTTTTTAGTTGTCAGGGCTATATTTTTCAAAACTAATCATCCAAACGAGATCGTAGGACAAATATATTACTTACTTTACTTCTTTTAGCACTTATCGCAAGGTATCACTTAGTCGACACTAGTCTAAATATAAGTAAGGTAGATACGTTTGAAATTATAAAAATCTCAAACTTACCAATATTTAACCTTTAACTGCACATTTGTGGCTAGTTCCACCAGCTTATTTTAAATCTTATTCATTTGCCTCTTGCGCAATTTATCGAGGTAATCTTTGATTACTAATATAAAATTTTCGCGGTAACACATATTGCATATGATGTTTAGGTAGAAAGTCGATACAGTGTACATGTTTTCAAGCATAGAAAACGCGAACCAGATTTTAAAGCTTATGGGTAGAGAATGTCCCGAAATTATTAGGGCCAAGTTTATTAGGGAATTTGGCAAAATGAAAATTAGGAATTCGAGGATGAGTGAAAGGAGTAGCTTAAAGTTTTTCCGAATTTCTAATTTTTTCCGTGACCGACGTTCTTCTTTCGCGTCGCGTGGAAAAGACTTTGTCGAGGATCTACTTTTCTCAGAAGCATAAGTAAGTGCCCTTGTCCATTGACGCCCTTCCCCCTTGGTTAAGGACCCATTGTTGTCAATCTTTACGCCGGAAATTTGGTTATTATATCCGTTTTCATTGGGCGAAAACGTCAACTTTTTGGTCAGGTGTTTTGTCAAGGGTGTCACCGCAAGTGAATTGGAGGGCTTACTACTTTGTTCCGAGATCAATGAGCCATTCTCTTCCGTTTGGATTGCCTTATTATCCTCCGGTTTAAGGTTAATGTTGTGATCGGATTCCTTGAAAAAACTGCTTTCGTTGTAGGTATTATGATTAGATTTTCTAGACCCTAAGAAGGGGCTAGCCATCGATGATTCTTCCGACGAATTCATAGTATTATTTTCGTCTGCCAACTTTCGGGGAATTTGTTTGGGTCGTGGGGCTACGTTCCATAGAAACAGGTGGTGCGTTTTATATATGGCAATCAGCTTAAAGGAGAGCTCCACCACAAAGGGAATGTATTTGATAGCAAATTCTCGCATTACCGAGTAACTCACCCAAGGAATGGTCGAGTAATACCGACATCGGTACCAAAATTGAAGTTCGAGTAACCCTATCCCTTGCGTAACCGCATTTTTATCGGATGATGATTGGTCGAATTTATCGCCTACGGGATATTTTTTCCAGGGATTCCAATGCGATGCCGTTATCCACCAATGTAGGGGAATGACCCAAACCGCGCAGTACACGAAAATTGCGCCGAACGAACGTCGCGCAAAGGTCTGTGAACACACGCGTTTGTAAAAGTGGGGGAAAGTCACGGCTATCATGTGGTACATGCAAAAAAGGAAGGCAACACAAAAGCTAGATGATTTGAAAAATTTGGAGACGATGAAATGGCCCCGTACCAAGTAATTACACCATCCCGGGGACGTGCTCAGGTCTCGAGGTGAGAGGAAATGGATCAAAGGATAGGGAATCATAGCTAGCGTGTTTAAAAAATTAAGTCCAAACAGGTATTTCGTAAGAAGACCGTTGATTGACCGTTTGGATTGGAAGATTGGGTGACAAGCCACTAGGTATCCCAGCGAATTCCCAATCAGTCCGGCACAGACTATTCCCACGACAAAGCTTTTAAACATGGGTGATGCTTTAAGTTCGTAATACAAGTCCATCATTTGAGCGTTAGCTTCCGTGAATTCGTTTGGGGGACCGTGGTGATAACGCGCCATATATAGAACTCTAATTCAATTTTTGGTGAAAAGTGAAGACAAATAAAATGATATCTTTTGTCTTTATTGTTTTTTTTAAATAAAATTATTTAAATTCAATTATTACAGAGTAATTTGAAAGAACTGCCGAAAAAAAAATAAAAAATTAATTAATAAAGGGGAAGAGAGAATATGGAAGTGGTCGTGGTTCCAAAAAATTAAAAGCATAAATATAAAAGCGACAAAAGATATGATGATGATGATATGATATATTGGGTTACAATGCGGATCGCATTGATTAATAAATATGCTCAAAGAGCTGCTACTTGATTATAGAAATTGTACATTTATTATTGATTAATTTTTTTTACTCCTTGAAATTTAACGTGTGACTTTGGGAGGTTTCTTACATTTCATTTTAAGGAGAATGTAATGGCTTTTCTGGGTCATTGATATTTTGTTTTGGATCGAAGTCGTCTAATAGGCTGTTGGTGGTTTCTTAAATAACAGAATCTTGTGATATATCACAATCCTGATAAAAAGTATGACCTAAAGTTTACTTTAACCTGCCACTCAGTTTTTTTATTACAAAAATTTTTCAAACCCTTTGCCCATTACCTAAAAAACCAAGAAAACGCTACCCCGTTTAAGTTCTTTACTGTGTTTTTTCGCGCCCTTTAACGACTCTGACCCGGGTGTTAGAAAGAAGTCTAAGGCAAGGCTGTCCTATCACCTTTTTCTTTTTTATTTATGATATTTTACACGATTTACCAAGCAATTTGGAAGTTAGTGATCATAATGTAAAAGATAAGCTTTGAGATCGTTATTCGCCGACGACTTGGTTTTTTGAGCAGAGTCAGGGGTGAGGATCTTAAAACAATGCTCCGTAAGAAATGGGCTAATAGGTGGGAAATGGTAATGGGATATGAAAAATGTGGCATTATGATAAATTATCCATTATAATTCCACTCCGTGTGATTGGTCGGTCGGTTTAGGGTCAATTTGTGTCCCAGGTATCGAGTTATAGATATTTGGGCCTTTTGATAAATGATGTCGATAAGATTAGGATCGGGCGCTAAGGGGAATGAATGCTATCCATTATCTAACGGTCCTTTCTTGCGGTGTAGCTTCATACCAAAAAATGTTAAAATTCATGTTTATGTTTCAGTCATTCTACCAATTTTAATTTATGGAGCGGATTTTTTGAAAATATGTGTTCTTTACGAAAATAAAAGCTAACCTGCACGTGGCCTTACACTTAAAACTTTGCATATATATTTGCAGTTTGTATTTATCAAACGGACTACATCTAACCAAGTAAAAAATCTTAAACATTTTAAACTAATTATTTGCTCTATGAAGCATTAGCCTATAAATGGTAATATAACTCTATGACCGCAAAATTTTAAAAAAAAATTTAATTTTAGTTTTATATATATCACTGGATTAATCGGCCTATAGTGTAGTGGCAGAGCGCTTGCTTGTAGCCTGAATAAGCCTAGAAGGTTCGGGGTTCGAATCCCGGCGAAGGCAGATTTTATTTTCAGGAGAAAGTTTTAGCAAGAAAGTAGCCACATGACTACTGGTGACCTACAAGGCAGTAGGCCCTAAACGATGATGCCTAGGGAATCCAGAGTCAAATCTGGGTCACCGTCAGCCCTCAGAAGGCGGGTGTGAAAATCCCGAAAACTCTGAACAAAAACAAAATGAACACAACCAAACAATATGAAAAACCAAACGTTAAGGCGTCCCCTGTATGCGACGCGCTTGGTGTATCTGGCCCGCATCAAGTGAGAAGAGACATTAGGGTCCAAGCAAAACAAAAAACCATTAGATTTGCAAGTTTAAACGTGGGAACGATGAAGGGAAAGATGGCAGAAGTGGCGGACATGCTAGCTAAAAGGCGGATTGATGTGATGTGTGTGCAAGAAACCAAGATGAAAGGCTCAAAGGCGTTGATGATGGGCTTAGGATACAAGATGTTCTACAATGGAAAGGAAAACCATCGCAACGGAGTTGTGATAATACTAGCGCAAGAACTAATTCCAACAGTCGTTAAAGTTAACAGAGCTTCCGAGCGAATCATAGCAATCAAACTGGTTATTGAAGGCAACGTCACCAACGTTATCTCGGTGTATGCACCCCAAACAAATCTTACGAACCAAGAAAAGGAAGAGTTTCGTGAAATACTAGAAGCAGTGCTGATGGACATACCAAACGAGGAACTGACAATGATTGGAGGGGATTTTAATGCGCATGTAGGAGAAGAAAATGTGGGGTACGAAAGAGTTCACGGAGGCAAAGGTTATGGAGTGATCAATGATGACGGAGGGCACTTGCTAAGATTCGCCCAAGCTTTCGACATGGCCATTGCCAACACCTTCTTCAGCAAAAGAAGATCCCATCTCATTACCTACCAAAGTGGTTCCAATCAATCTCAAATAGACTTTATGCTAGTTTCGAGACGACAGCTTAAACGAATCAAAGATTGCAAAATCATCCCAGAAACCATATCTGCGCAGCATCAGCTCCTGGTGATGGACTTCACGTTTCAGCGCCAGAAACATAGGCTCAGCAAAACAAAATTTCTTCCCCAAATCAAATGGTCAAAGCTCAAGGAGAGAAACGATGCCTTCGCAATCACCTGCAACCTTGACAGCGAATACAATTGCGAAATCATACCAAATCCTACGCAGTTCTGGTGCGAGTTATCTTCAAAACTCAAAGCGGCCGGGAAAGAAATACTTGGAACTACAAAAGGTGGGCGTGATAAGAGAAGAATTACATGGTGGTGGAATGAAAGAGTTGAAAGGGAAATATCAGAAAAGAAAAAGCTGCTCAAACGATGGAAAAAGAGTCAACTGACCAACGACAAGCTTGATTACAAAGAACAATGCAAAGTTGTGAGAAATGTCGTACGAGAAGCGAAAAAGAAAGTATATGAACAAGCATACAAGGAGATGGCCACCAAAAAAGGGCAAAATTTGGTATACAAGATAGCAAAGCAACGTGAAAGACAGTCAAGAGATTGTGACGGAAACGTAAAGTTCATCAAAAACAAAGAAGGCAAGCTTTTCGTAGATCAAACAAAGGTACTGGAGCGTTGGAAAGAATATTTTAATAAATTATGAACAGCGACACAAATAGAATTGAGCTCGAGGAGATACCCCCAAACTGTAACCTAATACCACCAATCTCAAAATCAGAAGTCAGCCTTCAGCTCAAAAAATGTTCATACGGGAAAGCGACAGGTCCCGACAACATACCCATTGAGTGCTGGAAATCTTTAGGAGATGAGGGAATTTCGGCGTTAACGACTCTATTCAATTCGATATTAACATATCAGAAAATACCTCCGAATTGGCAAGAAAGCTACATTATTCCAATCTTCAAAAATAAAGGCGACGCATTTGACTGCCACAATTACAGAGGCATCAAACTTATGTCACATACTTCCAAACTTTTCGAAAAAGTCATAGAAGCCAGATTAAGAGACGTAATCGATATAGGTATTGAGCAATGCGGGTTCATGAAAGGAAGGTCGACAATTGACGCGATTCATGCCGTGCGCAACATGGCAGAACGTTTCACGAGAAAGAATAAAAAAAGCTCTACTGCACATTGGTTGATTTGGAAAAAGCTTTCGACAAAATTCCAAGATCAGTAGTATGGTGGGCTTTGAGGAGAAAGAATGTTCCTGAGATGTATATCAAGTTGGTTCAGAGTATGTATGAAAGAAATTTGACGTATGTAAGGAGTTCGTCAGGAACATCGAAAGGATTTACAAATGAAGGTGTGCACCAAGATTCGGCCCTAAGTCCCCTACTATTCATCGCGGTGATGGACGTGATCTAAAAGAGCGTTGCCACAAATCCACCGTGGCACATACTGTACGCTGCATTCTACTAATGGCTGAAAACCCGCAGGAGATGTGTGAAAGTCTGAATAATTGGATAAAGCGATTGAAAAGCTAGGCCTAAAAATCAACAAAGACAAAACTGAATTGATAGTTTTCGGAGGCTCAGAAGGTGAACAACTGGTAATTAACAATGACTGGTCTCTCAAATCAAAGCCAACAGCAACCTACCTAGGTGCTTACCTACAATCCGATGAAAACGTCGAGCAAGAAGTTAGGAACAAACTCAAAGTTGGGTGGCTAAAATGGAGATCGTTGACAGGTGTCCTGTTCGACAAAAATATACCAATAAAAGTTAAGGGCAAGGCTTACTCAAGCATAGTACAACCGGCAATAACATACGGCTTAGAAACAACAGCGTTAAGGAAAAGCGATGAAAGAATACTACAAACGATGGAAATGCGCATGCTACGGATGTTTCTCGGGGTGACTCGCAAAGACAAGATCCGCAACGATCATATACTTGGAAGTTTACACATAACACCCATACAAAATAAAGTCGAAATCAACAGACTCCGATGGTTTGGACACGTTATGAGGCAAAAAGACGGGTATCTAAGCAATCTGGTAAATGCAATTGAAGTGCAAGGCAAGAATAAAAGGGGCAGACCTAAACTCACCTGGTCTCAAAGAGTAGACGCTAGCATGAGATGTCACAATCTAAATAGAAATGAGTGTAGAGATAGAAACAAATGGAGACTTAAATTGAAAGAGCTCACTGCCTCAATGGCAAAAAGCTAACAATGAAAAAAAAAACAAAAAAAAAATATATCACTGGATTAGGTTTTTGCTTATATAATTATTGAGATTGTCAATAATTATTTTGCATCACGCTATGCAATATATTTGTGTCGGGTGGAGAAAACACATGATGTATTTTGACAAACATGATTTTTTACACCTTTTTAATCATTTTTTTTCTATTACACTTTATTTACCTGTTATTGTTAAAAACACGGCCAGGAAGGCCAATTTTAGTATCAGTTAAGGAGTATTTAAAAATGACCGGGTTAGGAATTTTTAGCTATGTACATCCTGTTAATTCGATTTTTATTACGCAGGTCAACAAATATTAATGTCAGAAACGTAAATTTTATGAAAACATAAAAGAATGCATCCCCATGATGGCCTAATCTCACAAATATATTTCGTTTTTCTTAGCTTCTTTCGTCTTTGGCTCCTTAGATCCGTCTATAACGAAAAATGGCCTTTTTTGACCAAATTGACAGATTTAAATATACCTTAAAAAGAAAAAATTTAATATTCTTTTTTGCATATAAAAATCCTTTGTAACTTATATTATTATTAATCACAAATAATGGAAAATAAATTTTATCAATATGTCAAGCTCTTACATCGGCATCTAGATAATACAAAATATTTCGCGTCCAAACTTAAATACGACACGATATATTATCGGTTTTTAATGAAAATATTATTTGAAGTTTGAATTTAACAGTTTGACTATTGTAAATATGCAAAAATAAAATTTCAATTTATTTTTGTTTGTGAATCTTTTTTGGTTTTTTGACCTTTTTTTCTAAAATTTTCAATGTTTATAACTGACTAAGTTTGATTAGGAAAAACGGTAAACGGATTTGATATTCCCTAAGATGGTAGGTTGATCTCCGTATTTAACTCATAACTCTCAAAGAATTGTTGACCTGTGTTATATAACAAAAAATATATTTTAATTCTTGCTTTAGATTTAGTTATTACCCTAAATTTAGCCCTGGCTTGATATCTCTCGACGAGGAAAATACAATTTTGTTTCAACAGTGAATATGTTTTTTTTTGTTTGTCACACTAGTTTGCTATGGTCGAAGTTGTAGTGACGAGTTTTTACGACGTGAAACTGCTAGACAAATATCTTCCCGGAAGACAAGCCCTGGTACTGATAGCCTGCTGTCTTTCCTACATGATTGGTCTAGTTTTTCTAGCCAGAGTATAGTATTTCGAATCTTACGCTTCTAATATTTAGAGTAATCAAAGTATTAAGTTAAGTTGCAAAATAAAATATTTATCTTTTTGGCATTATTTTTTACCAAAGTTTTTATTTTCTTATAATTTTTAAAATATTTTTAAATATTTGTAAATGAGAACAATTTAAAAAAAAATGTCAAATTTGGTTTATACGCATAAAATACTTTTTCTATGAAAAAAACTTATTGAAAAAATTAATAAAAAAAATGAAATTTTTATTATTTTTAGGATTTTCATTATTATATGAATATAAAACTCACTATGCAGGCTTTATACATTTTTTGGCACAAACGCATTCAGTCAAATTGTTTCTAAAATTGTTACTTGATATTGGTTAATTTGCTTTTGCAAATAATTTTAACTCTCTAAAAACATTTAATACTAAAACACGTTTTTGTGATATGTTTAATTTGTGCTGATTTTTTGGAATTACTGATGTATTATAATTTTATTTGTTTAGAAAGGAGTTTTATACCTGTACCTAATCGATTATTTCGTGGTTGGAATATCGTTCGTTCACGTGGCGTTTTTCGAAGTTCTAATGGTCGTTTTATTCTTTGGTAAGCACATGATTACCCATTTTTAAAGGGCACTTCAAAAGTCAAACTTGTTTCTTTTCTATTTGTGAAATTCAACAAAGTTGGTATATGCAGTTATTAAAACAATTCCGCGTTTCATATCAAGAGTATTTCACTTGGTAAAGGGGGTCACTAAAAAAGTTGAAATAATTAGATTAAGGTCAAGATATTGCCTAAAAATACAATCTAAATTTACAAATATTAATGTAAAATATAGACATTTATCATCAAATCTTTTCCTTAAATTTAATAAAAGGATTTATAAAAATAACAAAATTTTCTCTTTAGGCCTGGGGAAAAAAGAGCCAGTAGGGGAGTTTTATAGAGGCTTTTCTATAAGAAAAAGCTCGAAAGGGCTTTTTTAAGAACCCATTTTTTATTAGTAATTGTAAGAAGTGAGGATATAAAAAGTTATATATGCTATTTTATTATTGAATGTCCCATATATATATAGAATAGAAATTTGCATAGGAATAATAGAAGTACATCCAAGTATAGAAATTAGAATAGAAGTCCATCTAAAAATAGATAAGCTTGTGGATGAGATTTGCATACTAACAGTAATGATTAGCTAAAGGGCTTTTTGGGCTTTTTAATGATAGTAATAAATCCCATTCCAAATTCAGAATTAAAAATTAATAAAAAGAGTGTTTGAAAAGGGCTTTTTCCCCATTTGTTCCGGGGCAATTTAAAAACTTAAATTATTATGAGCTTTTTCCCCTTTTTTTGGCAGCCCATTTTTCCCCCGTTCATATTCCAGCATTGTTTCTACTTTATAGAACTCATCAAAAAATTAGGAAAACTTCATTAGAATTAAACACCATATTTTGTGAAAATATAAAACAGCTTTAAATTAAAAATTGCTTGTGCTGCATTGCAAAACAAAACTTTTTATTTTTATACAAAAAAAAAAAATCACCTTGTTCCAACCTAATGCAAGTAGATGTATAAGATAGTTTTTGTTAGGATCAGGGTCCGTGGTATCTCGGATCCCCCAAACAAAATTGGGCCTATAGAGCTTGCGCCACTAGGCAAAACTTTTTAAGGTGCCCCCTCGGCGACAAATCAGGCCATATTGGTAGAATGTCACTTGAAAAAATAGTTATAAAAATTGGTTAAAATTTCTTACATAAATTGATTTTTAAAGTTTGATTCTGAATAACAATATCTAAACATTTAGCGACCCATTGTAGGGCAAAAATTAGGCGATGTGGCGCCCTAATAAAAAAAATTTGATTGGCGCCCCCAGGCATTTCTTAAATTGCCTATATGGACAAACCAATCCTGGTAGTTAAGATTTTTTCTTACAAATCAGCATTTTGTCTAAATATTTTGAGGCACCGTACAGTATGCAAAAATAACAAAGTAGAGTTTTAATCTAAATGCAAATGTTTAAGCCTGTTAAAATTAAAAAAAAAAAATAGAATTATTCTACCCCATACATAGACCTAAGAGAGCCAGCATATATAATAACGTCTTAGAATATGGTAATAATATTTATCTTACAAAACGCCTCCATGATTTTAAATACCTAAATTACCACAAGGTCATAATAATTTGACAATTAAGGAGAAGGGTCCTGGTATGTTAGGAGTGGTTTAGGAACTGTCTTAATATGATTAGTATTCCATACAATTGGTAGTCTAGCAGTATAATTAGGAAAAATATTCTTCAAAAAAATATTCTTCAAAAAAATATTTTCCAGGAAAAATATATAATAAGTCGAGTGTTATTTATTTAATTTGATGCTAATTAACAGGTGTCGAAAACTTGTCAGCATTGTTGCAAGCGTTCACGCATCGAAAACCTTCTCTCTACATCATTGCTTGTTGGTATGCGGCCCCAATTCTCATTACAGTGAGTAATTATTTTATGTTTCACAAAACGATATAAATTATGCATAACGGGGGAAAAAATAAATGGTAAGTGAATTTGTGTAATACACAAGTCCACAAAATTAAACTAAAGTCCGCAAATCCAGGCCTATCACTCTTCTTCCCTTTCCGCCAAAAAAAAGTTATTTTACCTTTACACATTGTACAAATCGGAATCTAAGATAAACTGCTTCAAATATATACATTTTTTATAACTTACGTAATATGAAAAATTACTTCTAAATAAAAATATTAATTCTAGTCTAGTCAATATGTAAAAGCCCAACACCTGTATTAACTTTTGCAATGGCAAAATTTAAATTTTTTATAATAAGATCCAAATAAATTATGCAAAAAAATTTTAATTTAACTAGTAACTTAGAGTTTTAACTTACTTTAAGAAAATATAATTTTAATTTTAAGTCTAAAGGCTGCAAAAAGTGTCTTGGCATTTTCATTAAGAAAATTTATGACGAGCTGAGAAAAATGGGATCGAGAAAATATAAATAGAATTAAAAAATTGCACACAATGAGGGACTGATGTAAATTTTATTAATATTTTTGTAGACCAGAGATATAATTAAATATTATTTAATTTTGAATTACGTTTTTTTATAAATTAATATCGACATGAGCCTTAAACCAAATTATACAATAATTGGTGTTTCACACGGCAGCTGAGGCCAAACCCTTTTAATTTTTATAAATTGGTCGGATATTAGATAATATAAAATATTCCAAATTTAGGATTTTTGGCTGTGTTTTGAATTTGTAATTATATATCCCTGTACTCGTAAATATAATTACTTTTATCATAACAATAAAAAATTTAATTTGGCAAAAAACTTTTTAGTATTGCGTAAACATCAAAAATGCAGATATAAACATTAAATTTTAATATATCGGCAGGAAATAAATTTATAAAAGGGAAAAGAGTTTAAATGAAATTTACTTCTCTATTAAATAATTTATTTTTGCTATGTTTTTCAAAAATTCATTTCTATATTCATGTGTTTGCAAATTTGAAAACGGCATTTTGCTTTAGTATTGGCTTCGTGGGTTTATATACCAAACTTTTTCCCCATTAGAGGCGGCTTACCTATCAGGCTTTGCCTCTTTTGGGTGGCCCCGTTGAATTAAATGAGATTTAACATACGCCACTGACCAGGGTTTAGGCTCTCAAAAAAAATAGAAGGCTTTGGGAGGCGGTCATTTATCCAACTATTAACCAGGCGCATCGCTCCTTACTTGAGTGTAAAACACACAAAAGCTTACATGCGCTCAAGCAAAATTATTTTAAATTTTTTCATTATAAAACGGAACTCGTGCAAAGAAAGCAATATTAAATGGACATAATTTGTTAGTTTTAATAATTACAAAATCTCGCAAATGTCGAAATTTAATTTTGTTAGGTTTATTATTTTTTGTTAGATTATAATGTGCTTCCATGCGGCAAAACACACACCTATCAGATATGACGATTTTCACAATTACCCCAAACTAGCGATAGGAGTCGGTTGGTTTTTAGCCTATTTACCCATGATAACAGTCCTAATTGGCTTTGTTGGGCGCTTGTTGCCAGCCGATGGCAAAGGAAGCTTAGAGGTACATGCACCTAGATCTGTGCAACATTATAATTATTTTCACATTCTATGTATTTTCTTGTCCATTAACATTAGCCAAAAAACTCGTTTACCTGACCCCGAGATATAATATGCAAAATAACCATGTATCATACCTATACGAGCTTGGTGCAAAAAATATAATACCCTCACCCATGCTAATTTCAATTATCGACCAGCCATTTATATAAGCATGCGCTTGACGTCGGTCAATTTGTGGTAGTTGTTGTTGTTGTTTATTACCACATTCGTTGGAAGTTGGTTATAAGATAGAGCTTGAGGGCAGCTGTATCCAATGAAATTAGGGGAGATAGAAAAGATACTTGTATTTCATACGGAATATTGACTCCACGACGTAAACGCGGTATCATTAAAGTCAATTTGTGGTAGTTAAGAAGGTTTTCGACCTAACATTTTTTTTAAAAATGCGTGGTTTTAGCGCTAGGAACAGTTTGCTTAGGCGTGCCCATGTGTCACGTACAAGCCCTGTCGATTGTAAAATTTATTTTATTTAAATAGCGTTTTAAAGAAACGTTTGATTCGGTGATGAGTTTAGAGGCCATTTCATCTCAAACTGAAGCAGACGAAAAGGCAACCTCAAATTTCTATGATGGCAAACGTCCTTCGACTAATGACAATTATCAAACACTTGACCCTTATTTTAAATATCGTCCTTGGCTGTACCGAATATTTTTCAAATCGGAAGGAAACATGCAACAAATTGATCAAAATGGTAGGTTACAGATTTTTTTATGTTATGAGTTTTTTACATAAGTCAGAACCAGGGCTGGGAAAAAAACTAAATGGACTTTTTTTTAACAAGTTTAAGTTTTTTTTCCAAATGCCCACAAACTCGTGGGCATGGCAAAAGAAAAGCCCCTTTTCTTGCTTAAAAAAAAGGGGCATGTTTAAAAAAAGCCCCTTTTCTTCAAACTCCTAGGAGCTTTAAGAAAAAATAACCCACCCATCATTATTATAAACAAAAAATCAAAATTTTTCGAAATTATTATAAAGAAAACATAAAATGGGCTTTTTGGGGCTTTTTAAGAGCCACTTTTTATGGGGTTTTTTTTTGCCCCTTTTTTTAGTAAGGGCTTTTTTGAATTCTTATTTTGGCTCTGTATTTGTAGCCCCCTTTCTTTTTTTGTTTTGGGGGAAAAAAGAGCCAAATTTGGCTCATTGTTTTCCCAGCACTGGTTAGAACAGATATTTTGTAGATGGCAAATTTTTTATACTCAACTAATGTTTGTAGAATTCGAATTTATTAGTTTGCACTAATCAACTCCTCTTTATAAGCTTTACACTTACTATAAGGCCCAAAAATTTAGACTTTAGGGTCTGGTCGGTATTGGTTCGCCAGTTTAAAACTTTTCTGCCCGCTTTCTTTTTTGACAAATATATAAGGAATTGTCTTTTGCACAATACGTTACTTAATTTGCATATAAAATGAAAAATAAGTTCAAACAAATCTTTCATGTCTAAATTAATTGAAATACACATTTTTTTTTATAAAATTTTATTTTTTTTATTCTTTTGTGATTAGAGACGGTTTCGAGGAATAAAAGGTAATTATTAATTTTACCTTGCCGGGAGACATTTTTTTTAATTATAAAAATTGTTTTGCTTGAAAAGACCATTCATATTTATGTATTAGCTCAATATGATTCAACCAACCATCAATTGGTCCGTCAAGGGAATGATCCAGCGCTTCCAGTTAGTTCCAAGAGCGACTCCTTTCAGCACCATAAAAAAGTTTATCGGGTAAGTAGCGCACACGAACAGGCTATAAAACGCCAAAGACGAAAATTTAAAAATAATTATAGTCTAACATTCCGACCTAATAATTCTCCAATTAAAGATAATGATGATCAATTTAAAAAACATTCGTATGTCGACCCCGAAGAGTTTGTATTAAGTTTCATGCCCGAATTAAAAATGTTATTGGAACAGGAAAAACAAAAAACGGCAGGGAAAGGCCTGTCTCAAATATAGCTCAACACTATATAAACATTACTATGGTAAACAAATGATTTACTTCAAGACAAGACAAAGTTTTACAAAAAGGGACTAACAAAAATAATTGTAAATATTTTATTTTCAAAATTTATTTGTGATATTGCTGCTCAATAACCGATGCCCTGGGTGATCATTCGTTCATGAAGATACAAATTGCTTATACGAAGCACACATAATATTTATAAATTAAAACAAAAAATATTGCCCTATAGATTCAATAAAATGATTGGATGGAAACTGCCTTCTCCCACTAGAGGAGTGCCATGCATGCATAAAATTTAATCGTGTATATATTAAAGTTTTACTTAAACTGGCGACCTTATAAACATAGCACTTTATGCATGCGTTTGCTTATATGCCACTAATTAGCTTAATTTAATTATATGATATTCAAAATTATATTTTAACCGAAATAAAAGGATACTTTGTGCGGCTATAAAATTTCAGACCACTTGCATGCAGAGCAGAGAGACAGTTTAACCGAGCCATGTCATTCCAGTCCGGCTGGCCCGCCATAATTTTCTCCGTACAACCGGCTCGCTTAAAACCGGGTTTTACTTTAAGGCCTAACACGGCCCAATCCTAAGTTGCAAATACGGTCAGGAAATTTTGTATTGCAAGCTCTAATTTTTTAGTTTCATTAAATTAGAAGCGATACCCCTATCGTGTGATTTTCTGATTTGTTCATGTTTATAAATAGTTAAAAATTAAAATAAGGCAAAAATATTAAAAAATGGCCAGGCCAGAAGGACCTCACCAAGCGAGGCGGGCTTTCGGCAATTGTCGCCATCGATGGCAGGTTAGTTTTTTTTCTTTTTCAGTGTAGAATATATTGCTAGTAGTGTTTTTTATCAAGACCCATTAGTCCGTCCGGCCTGATGGCGCGTTCGTCGGACCGGGCAAGATGAAGCCGTGACTCAATTGGCGGATCAGACCTAAAATTATTATTTTCGTATCGGACCAGGTCGGGCAGTACATTATATCTAAACATCTAAATTATTTTAAATTTCAAAATAAATTTTTTCTTTATTACCCACGATGAACAATTATTGTTTTGCTTTTAGGCACCATATAACATTGAAATATTTATTCATGCAAACCTTATCTAACCTAATAAAACTATGCGCCGGAGGCTTTTTAGCTTAATTTTAGATTTATGTTTTGTTTAATGTAGGCGTAAATATTTTTGGAAAAGTCGAATACGTTGTCATATTTGCCTCTATTGCATTTTTAAACGTTTCAAAAGATTATCTTTTAGCAATGGGGCGTGCGCACCAGCATGATCCACTCCCCCCCCCCTATATTAATATATTAAATCATAAATAAGTTTTCATTAATAAATTGCGCTAATCGAATAACATAAGTCAACAATTATGTCAGAAATGTGAATTTTATAAAAACTCATCCCCAATGGCCTAATCTTATGTATATTTTTCGTTTTTAGTTTCTTTCGTCTTTGGCTCCTTAGATTCGTCTCTAACAAAAAATGGCCTTTTTTGACCAAATTGACAGATTTAAATTTACCCTAAAGAGAAAAAAATTAAAAATCTTATTTGCATATAAAAATCCCTTGTAACTTATATTTTTAATCAAAAATAATGAAAAATAGATTTTACTAATATATCAAGCTTCAGCATTAAGATAATACAAAGTATTTCGCGTCCAAATTTAAATACGACACAATATATTACCGGCTTTTAATAAAAATATTATTTTAAGTTTGAATTTAACAGTTTAAATATTGTGAATATGCTAAAATAAAATTTCAAATTATTTTTGTTTTTGAATCTTTTTTGTTTTTTGACCTTTTTATTTAAATGTTTATAACTGACTAACATTAATTAAAAAAACGGTGAACGGATTTGATATCCCCTAAGATGGCAGGTTTGATCTCTGTAATCTCATAACTCTCAAAAAATTGTTGACCTGTGTAATATTAAACTATACAAAAGGGTACAAACGTCTTTATTATAGATGTTATTATATTACATTTTTGACGATTATGACCAGCCCGCTGTTAATTATATTGTGCGTTTTTCCTAATCAATGGCCGAAAATTGTTGCCGTTTATTTTACCAATGAAATTTATTTTGAATTTATAGGGAAACAATCTAGGTTAATAAGTTAGCAGTGTAGCTTGAAATAATTTATTTGCTTTTTTTTTAATTATAATATTTATTAGATTAGGATTTTAAACTCTGAATAAGTAATACAAGAAATTAAACAATTTAAAAAAAAGACAACCTTGTTTTCTTTTATTTGTTTATTATTGAAGTAAAAACAAGTTATTTAATTTTTGGCACGCCCTACACAGAATCATTATTAAAATAAGTACTTTGGTGAGCAGTGTCATTAAAATCAATATGTTCAAAATTTTGCATTTATATTTGACTAACTAGGCTATTTTACACTAAAAATAATTTTGTTTTCACTATTTGACGAAAATAAGATCAAAATATTTTTTTGTTTTATTTAAAATTGACATATAAAAAGCCATAAAATTAAAAGATACTTATATACTAAAGGATTTGAATATTTGGTTTTTTTTAATTTGACCTTCAACGTGCCCTAATGTTAAAAGTACTATATTAGCGCAACAGCCTATGAATAACAGCTGAAGGAATTAAACTAAATATGCCCTTTAATTTTATATCATTTTTTACATGCCTAACCCTGACTGTTTTATCTCTTCAATCCAATCTAAATAAAAGCATTAATTACCATAGAAAAAAGCACAGTATATTTGAAAGTTAAAATTTGATCAACAATTTGGCCAATGGTCAAAATTGTAATAAAATGGCATTAATTTTATAAGTTAATTATTATAGGGTAGGCATATTTAATCAATGAAATTATGTAATTTGGAATCGATTAAATAATATGAGCCTAGAGTGTTAACACCTTTTATACATTTTGGCCATACTGAAAGGAATTTGGGACGCTGATTACACTGGACAACAAAAAAAAACAACATAAACGATTTTTTGAGGGTTTGTAGAGAATTTTTTTGCGATAACGATCCCGTATTTAGTTTTTTCCACTGCCCTCAATTTTTTTAAACCGCGTCCAAAGTTCAGAAAAAAATCATAAAATTTCTTTTAATATTTTGCAAAAAATCTATTTGCATATTCAGATTCCTATAAAATATCTAAAAAAAATTATTACCTAAAATTATTATCAATTTACTTTAAAGTTTAGGATTAAAAAACGGATTTTATGACGAAAACTACTAATTTTATAAAAATAAAAAACAAAAAAAAAGGTTTTATGGTATAGAAGCCCAAAATACCCTAAAAATCTCATTTGACACCAAATAACTAAAAATCTGAAGCATTGGCTAAGATTCTGATTTCATATTCGTGATCAGCCACAAAAACCATAGTTGCCATAAATGATACTTGGGGTCGTAATGTTGTTGTCCAGTTAGTAGGTATAAAGGACACCCAGTTAAGTTAATAAAATAATAATTATTTGGTAGGTAGAGGTAAAAATGTTGTATGCTTTATATATAAAAAATATATTAATTTTACATTAGAATATAAATATATTAAATACTCGTGTTAGATCTTGGAAGGCACATCATATAAGATTTTTAATCCCATGCAATTTTTAACTTAAAAAAGTAGAAAAAATCAATTAGATTTTACGAGATGCACCGCAAGTTTAAAATATGGAGACATTAAGATGGAAAAAAAACCTTTATTCAAATAAAATTTGTTGCTGACTTGCAAATTCCTGAATAAAGCATTTTTGCTAAATAATATACCAAAAAATTACTACCCCCCACCTTTTATAAACCTGCCTAAGGCTTTGGGTCTAGCCAGGCCCATTTTAATTAGGTAGGTTTATATGTTAAATACAGTGCTGGCCACTATAAATTGCCCATTGTCAGAAAAAAATGATCAATAGCCACATAAAATGTGACCATTGACCACTATTGATCGTTGTCACAAATAAATGACCACTATATTTTTGATTGTTGTCACAAATAAATGTTGTGACAACAATCAAAAACATAGTGGTCAATGGCCACAATTTATGTTGCTATTGATCCTTTTACTAACATATGCCACTTTATTGTAGCCTGTAATTAAATAAAACAAATATTTTATATTTTTATATAAAAAATTCTTTATTATTTTCATGAGCTTTTATATCTTTATTTAATATATGACTATCTTTAATATCCTGCAGAAGGGAAATACCAAAATCACATCTGTTTTGGGGTTTGAGTTCAATTTGAGGGCTTTTTTCAATAATTTCACAAAAATTCTCAGGTGTTGCAAGCCCCAAAGCTTTTAACTTTTCACATGTGTTCCAAGCAACCATAATTCCATTATCAGTGCACAAAAAATTTGGGGGTACAACCAATTTCCATCCCCACAATTGACTAATTATTCTAAATTTATTTCTTAGTTGATTGTTGCTAGCCACTCCACCTGCAAGGGCAAGGGTAAACGATTTACCCTTTCCCAAATGTTCTAAAAAGTTTCTCTCACAATAAAGCATTGCCCTTTTAGTCTTTTGCACCAATTGATCAACTAGGCTAGTTTGAAAATATGATGCAATAAGAGATTTTTTCAAATCTTGGATAGAATTAAGGAAAGGCAAATCATAAGCGTGAAAATCAATTGTGCAATTGTGTTCAATATCATGTATTTGTCTATGAACGTTGTTAGTTAATTTTGCATTTGCATCTTGCGTAATAATATCGTTATGTCCCATATGTTCATTATAATTATTGAGGCTGGCAAGCTCTATAACCCTAATATAGGAAGAAAGCAAACCATTAAAAGAAAAATTACAAGTTGGATGATGTGAAAATGGTATCCTGTTTTCCAATTTACTATAATTTAAATTTTTTAAAACAATTTCTCCATTTTCAACCAACTTTTCTATAGCACTTCCACCATTTAAACCATGATAATTTGTATTATAATTTAAACCCAATTTTCTAAATATTTTGTCATAAGCCTCTCCAGGGGCAATATCACAACAATTTCCAAGTATATTAAATTTAGATGAATTTTCTACCCAAACAATCAAAGAGTGGCCACCAGATACCAAGAGAATTAAATAAGGATAATCTATTTTTTCATTTTTGAAAGATGGATATTTAATTAAAGGAGACAAAGCGTGAGCCTCCATGTGGTGTATTGGAATTATTGGAACACTTCCATTAGTCTTAGACAGTTCTGTTGCACACTTTATGCCTACATCTAACGATAAAGGTAAACCAGGTCTAGTTGTTACTCCAATAGCTAAAATATTTTCCCAGGCAGTAACATAATTATTTTTTAATTGATTATAATTCTGCAAAATATTCTGAATATCCATCACACATTTTTTTATGTTAATGTCATGTAAATCTCGAGAAAATATTGGATTAATACCACCCGTGAGCGAATGAAATATGTGTTGAGATATATGAGAGTATCCTAATATTTGCCCATCTGGATAGGTAAGCAAAGCTAAACTGGTGTCATCACAACTTGTCTCAATACCCAATACCAATTTATTTTGATGATTTCTTAAATAATTCACATAATAACGATAAGTATGCAATAAATTACAATTTAATGAAAAGGCTTTAAATTGTTTTTTAAAATTCAAGCGCCTCATGGGGAAAGCATATGAGGGTGTCCTCCAAGCCTTATTTATTTAAATTTAAAAAGAAACATAACATAACTATATTAATTACCTGTGACCTTATGTTATTACAACCAGATTTATAATAACTTAGAAAAATTTAGTTACTACGCAATTTTTAAATATAATTTAAATTAAAGTTGATTGTTTAGCAAGAATTGTCTAAATCTAAACTTTAATTAATATAATATTTTTAATGCAAATTACATGTTTCCAATTTATAATATAAAATGCAGCTGCATAAATTACAAGTCATTATTTTTATTTAACAATATATTGTATTAGAAAATATACCTTTTCTAAAATTATAATAAATGCCTATTAAATAATGAAATTTAATATAAAAATTCTATAGATCATATATAAAAAATTATAGTGGAGTAAGTAATTACCCTAAATTTTTTTAATTAAAATATTTAAAAACACTTTACTGTTATTGAAATGCTTTCATTTTCTTAAAATTTTTTTTATGCTCAGCAGGGGCTAACTAATTTTAAATTGTTAAAAAAACTTCTAAATAAAAAAATTTTAATGGCTTTATTAAAATGAGAATCTATGTTTTTTGGTCGTTTTAAGATATGACTAACAAAAAATTTCTTATAATTTTTAGTTTACTAAATTTTTCGTACACTAGTTACCTTAATGTTAATCAAATGCGCTCGCTTTTTTGTCAAAACTTTTTTTTACTAGCCGCAGCCTAAAGCAAAACAAGTCACTTCTAGACCCGCCTTTGCACAAAAACGGTTTCATTCATTTTCAGCTGAATTTTTGGAGCACGGATGAACGTAAATTTTTTCGTTCTATATTTTGCTAGCTCGTAGAAGTTAAAATTGAATTAGGGCATAGAGCTGAATACAGGGAAAACCCTACACCAGAGGGTTTTACTCATGATTGGGTAATGTATATTAGAGGTGTTCAGGACAGACCTATCCATCATTTTGTTGAAAAAGTGGTATTTTATCTCCATGAAAGTTTTAACAAACCTAAAAGAGGTATGTTTGTTTATATAAATTAAAAATATATTTTTAACGACGTAATAAGCAGCTTTGGCACTTCTTATAAGGATATTTTAGTTCATTAATTTTTTCCAAATTTGTCAAGTTAAATTTTTTAAATCAGGATTTTAAACATTGTTTTTACTATCAAATATTCTAAATTTTTATCTCTATTTATGATATTTGATGTTGTGCAATTCCAACTTACAAATTAAAAAAAGTATGGGTTGAAGACAGTGCACATAATTAATTAAGTAGTTTTTAGTATTTTTTGAATTTCTGTTGACTATTTTTTTGTGTTTGCTCATAAAAAATGATTTAGTATTTTATGTGGAAACCAAGGCAATTATATTACATTTAAATTTTTATATTTATGATCTAATCCAAAATTGTAATTTTTATTTTATCTTTATTTAATTTTGATTTTATATCACTTTGTTGCTATTAACCTAAATAAATATAATTAAGCAAGCAAAGTTTTATTTTTTTTAAATTTTTTAGAATTTTAATTTCAGAAAAAGCATTTTATGTCCATAAACTTAATTTGCCAACTAAATTTGCATTTTTTTTTACAATTTATATTTCTAAATTTTGATTTTTTCATGATAAAAATGACTTTGTCCCTTACCAAAAGATTTAATATGTCTATTTTCAAAACTATTATATTAAAATATATATTTTAAGTGGTGATGAGTTTTTCTAAAAAATGTATATACAATATTCAAAAATGTTCCAAAACCATTTCTGTAGGTTACTATAAGCTGTATTAAGTATTTTTGAGCATGTGCTTTTAAAAATTCAAAATTTTCCATTTTATACAATGCAAAAATTTTTGTTAAATCAAATAATTTAAAATTGGGATGTGCTGGGAAAAAAGTGTTAGTGGATATGAATTCAGTAGGTTAGTTTGGCCTAAAACCAATTCTCATCTGTTTTGCCCATTTTTTGTTGGTTATTTTTGTTGAAGCTTAGATATATTTTTTTATATTTTATTTTTAATTTTTTGGGTTTGTTTAACTGGACGAATTTGGTTACAGTAGACATGTAAAGAGAGAGCATTTAATTTTATTTTCCTGTTGTGTAAATCATCATTAGCATTGAAATGTTTATAATGGATGTTATCCAATCTTTAACACATATAACACAGGTCAACAAATATCAATGTTACATAATAGAATGCATCCCCATGATGGCCTAATCTTATATATATTTTTCGTTTTTCTTAGTTTCTTCCGTCTTTGGCTCCTTAGATCCGTCTATAACGAAAAATGGCCTTTTTGACAAATTGACAGATCAAAATATAACCTAAAAAGAAAAAATTAAAAAAAAAATTTTTGCGTATAAAAATCCCTTGTAACATATATTTTTAATCACAATAATAGATTTTATTAATATATCGAGCTCTTACATCGGCATTTAGATAATACAAAATATTTCGCTTCCAAACTTAAATATGACACAAAATATTAGGATTTAATGAAAATATTATTTGAAGTTTGAATATATCAGATTAACTATTGTGAATATGTAAATAAAATTTTAATTTATTTTTGGTTTTAAATCTTTTTAGTTTTTTGACTTATTCAATATTTATAACTGGCTAACTAAGTTTGATTAAGAAAAACGGTAAACGGATTTGATATTCCCTATGATGACTGGTTCGATCTCTGTAGTTAACTTATAACTCTCAAAAAATTGTTAACCTGTGTAATAATAGTTGTTCGGGAACCACCTTTTCAGCTCAAAGAATCAGGGTATGCCGGCTTTATTCTCCCCATCGAAATTTATTTCAAAAACCGCGAGGGTCAGAAAAAGGTTCGACTCGATTACGATCTCTTCCTCCACTTACCCGGTTGTCCGCCCGTTAATCATGTCCGGTGCGAAAAATTAAAGTTCCATAACCCGACGGCCGAAATGCAAAAGAAGTTGATTAAAGCGGGCGGTGTAATTTATAAATATTTTTTGCTAATTATTACAAATTGATTACTGGTGTTGATAAAAAAGTGAGATAATTACATTTTAAGCGCTAACCTATGAGTTGGAGCTCATTCGAGATTTTCCAAAATAAATATAAAGTTTTAACACAGGTCTACAAAAATTATAAAATGTTTTTACTCTAGATTGTCATATCCCTAATGTTTTTTTTCGTTTTTGAATCATCGCATGTGCTCGGCCTATAGTTTTGAGTATATTGAAAAAATTGCGAAATTTGGCAAAATGACTGATTTTGCGCCTTTGAGATAAATTCTTATTAAAATCAAATAAAAATTTTTGTCTGAATTAATGAAATATTCAAATTTGTAAATATAAAATGTCGCAACATCTACATTTGTAAATTTTTTGTATACCAACATATTTATTATGCAAATTTTAGAGTGAATTTTATTTGTTTTTTTTTAATTATTTTAAATTTTTAATGTTAAAGCTGGCTTACAATGATAGACAAAACGATACACGGGATTTAAGAAATCTAAATTAGTAGAAAAGGTCTTATAAATTAACTTATATATCTCAAAAATTTGTCAAACTGCGTTAAACTGGACATTTCTATTTTTTATTGATACTGAATAAATTATTATTGGTTAACTAACATATGCGTTCAGATATACTTTTATGTTTGTTGTTTATTTACATTTTTATCCCCAAGTTATTTTATTAAGTCAGTTTAAAAATCTCATTATATTTAAAACATCATTTATTAATTTAAATGCAATTTAATATCGTATCCAATGTCAAAATTCTATAGGTTATAGTCTCACAAACGGCTGCGGGTAACAACAAGGATAAAACGGGTGCCGCACCTCTGTCCATTATAAAAAATATATCTTCCTCACCTCACATAAATAACACAAATCCTAATACCGTTCCACCTATCCTTAATGCCATACAAATTGCTCAAACAAATTCTTCAACAAGTAACAACCTCAATAAATTTTCTTCAAATTCCGTTATGAGCTCAACACTTGCTACTGCAAATCACTCCGAAGCTAGTAACATAGCTATCACCACAATTACAACACCTTCTTCGTCTACCACCTCTGCCCAAATTCAAAAAAGTTTTAACATTTTTTTTACAATTTATAAAATCTTATTAATGACACATATAACCAAATTTTAACTTTTGGTTTCGATGATGTTGAATGGAAGAATAATATTTTGCATAAATTTTTTAAATATGGTATACAAAATATAGCCAAATTTATTTAAATAGCCTTAATTTATCCTTTATATACCTTTTTTAACTGATTTAAATTATTAAAAAGTTGACCAAATACATTTTTGACATTTTTTATAATATTTACAGTTTGCCAGTTTACTTTTCTAATTTTTAACCGTATCTAAAGAAAAAAAATAAAAGTAAAATTCAAAATATGTATTTTTAACAAAAAAAATATTCATTACCAATTACTGATTTATGGACTCTTTTTTTAGGTAAACTTAAAAATACACAAATATAAAATATGAGTTAATAATCTGCATTGTCAAATTTTTTGTCCATGTATGACTACATGTCAAAAAAACTTCCAGGTAATCACTAAGCCATGCTCTGTGAACTATTCAATTTTATCATTATTTACTCTTTTACTCAGCTTTCAAAATTACCAAAATGCCAAGAATTATTACTTCTTGCAATCTCAAAACAAATATGTTTTCTAATAAGTTAATTAGATTAATAAAATTAATGCCTATTAGATTTTAGAATAATTGTGAAATTAACAATTGTAAATTATAGAACAAAATTGTATCTAGGTTGCTAGATTAGATTTAAACCAAGCATCAATTGTATTGTTATCAGGCCTAATTTTCCTTATAACATGGTTTTTCGCCAGAGAAAATTTTTGAACACATCAGAATACATCTTACATCCAAAAATTGGCACTTGACTTTGAGGCTTAATATTATTTATATAAAAATAATAATTCAAACTTAATCTTAACAAAATATAATTAAAAGTTTGCGTGCACTTTTATTTAAAAAATTATGTGTTTTTAAATGGAAAATTTTTTTAACATTTTAATTAAAAGAGATTAAAAATATTAATTATAAAGGTATTTAAATTTATTATTTTGTAAATTTTTTAACATCATAAAGTTTTGTCTCGAGGTTGCTAATAGTTTTACTGGCAATTTTATGACATATTACAATGTGAAAAGCCGACAAAATGGAAAAAAGAGCAGTAAGCCTAATAGTAATTAAAAGCATTCTCAGATTGATAGCAATTTCAGGTTAATTTTGTTTATTCCGAAATCATCGTACTATGTTGTATTATATTACCTGTGAACTAATATTGATGTAAGATTTTACTAAAGTTGAATTCATTATAAATTTGCTTGCTGCAAATATTATTTATTAAAATATTTGTTAAAATATTTGTGTTTAAGCTTTACGTTTATTGCATAAATGTCGTAATTTTTATCATTTTTTTAAACCGAGTTCTAACTGTTGGAGCTTAAATCTTTATTAATTAGGAAATTTAATAATGCCAATAAAGTACACATATATAAAAAAAGAATTAATGCTAAACTTATTTTTTACTTTATTCACATCGTCTTATCATTTATTAAAATGATAAATAAATAGACAATTAAATAGGCTTTTCTATTTTGCTTTACTAAGTAGTTGGTCATCAACACTCTCTTAAGAGGTCTTAATTGACGTAGTTACTTTACTAAATCGACATTGCAATTTAATAAAGGTCCAGATTTTAAAGAGGGGGATACACATGAAAATTAAAAATAAAATTATTAACATTGAATTTATTTTATAAAATACAAATTAGCAAAATGCCAGAATATGTCCTATATTTTAAATTTTCAAACTAACCTAGCTAAACGTTCTTCAAAGTTCCTTTTTAAATGTTTTCTACTTTTATGGGTTTACCAATTTAAAATAGTTTCGTATATTTTTCCATTAAAAGTAATCTTTTAGCTTCTTTTTATCTTACATTTAAGGTGCAAGTTTGTCGAACAAAACAACATTAAAGGGTGCCCATACTGGCATTTCTGCTGGCAGTAACATGAACGCCGACCTAAGCTTTACTAGCCTGTTTGGTGATCCTATTAAACCTAATCAACAAAAAGTTTGTTGATTTTATATACCTTTACTTTAAATTTTTATTTTACATGCAATTGGAATTTTTATTTTGGAAGCTCAATATATTTGTGTTAAAAAATTTATATATGTTTATCAAATATATTTTTTGGAATAAATATTATATTCCAAAAAATCAAATAGTCCATAAATAAATTATTTTCAAAATTAATAGTTTCAGTTAGGTAAAGTTTGTATATAAAATTAAGTGCATTTTTATAGTTTGCATCTTATGGCTGTTTTAGACCTCTTCCCACACCAATTTTAATGCGCCAACATCCGCCGGTGCTAAAAAATCTGCTTCCTCTAGTGGCGCCACTACTGCTACAATATCGACAATATCCCCCAAAAAGGTACATCCGCCTGTTACAAATAGTTCGAAGGTAGTGCAAAGCGGAGATACTGTTTCTAGAAGTTCCATTAACAGTAGCAAATTATTAAAAACTTCCGAAACGCAAGCTTGCTCCTCCAACATCAATTCCAAGCACGCTGCCTCGCCCCTCTTTGATTCGGACGATAGCTCGGATGCGTTTGATGAACTCAGTATATTTTCATTTTAGTTATAGCTCATGCGTACTTAGATAATAGAGTAGTCGGGTACATTTTAATAAAATAACATTTATTACCACTTTACACTTTTTTAATTTGTGTACTTTAAAAGTAATGCAAAAAATTAAAAACGTATTTAGAAAATTCTTATTAAATGTTGGATTGTTAAAATATCAATATTTCAATATTTGGTATGATTCAATTATATGCAAGGATTGGAACTAGTTCCAGAACTCGGAACTCGGAACTCGAAGAACTCGTCTTTTTTTTGAAATGGAACTCGGAACTAAGTACCAGGGTACTGGAACTCGTGGAACTCGAGTTCCGCTCGAGTTCCTTCGCGATTTATTTCAAATACCTAAAATTCAAACTTTTTTAATTGAATAAAAACGCATTAAAATTAATATTTTTCAAAAAATATATAAAATTTGTATAAAAAAACCTCATTTATTGTTTAAATTATTATTTGATTGCACACAAGCCTTCTAAAATTATATTTGTTAACGTAACATTTTGTTCATACATTCAAAAATTTTCCTGCATTTTTAAGTTTTCAAGTTTTTGAATAAATTCTGGCATACCATGAAATTCAGCGGAATTTATAAATTTTATGAACCTCAACTTGTTAATGACCAATATCAATGTTCTTTGTGCAAGTCGTCAAATAAAACAACCTATATAACAATTAATTCTAAAATTTACTTCCAACCTTAAAAAACACGTAAAGTGTGTACATAAAGCAGAATATGAAAAGTTTTTAACTGTTACAGAAAGAAAAGAAAAATCCAAAATTACAACTTAAACCAAATTTAAGCAGACAAAAATCTTTAATAACTCCGTGCATTCATGTATGGAAGATTGCGTGGAGTTGGTTACTGTTCATGGCAGATCATTTGAACTATTTTCAGATGATGCCATGATTAGAATCATAAACAAAGCAAGCCCATCAGGAACTAGTTTTAAACAGATTAATCCAAGTAATGTTAGAAATGAAGTTGAAGAAAAGGTTAAATATATGCGAACAACTTTAATTGATGATATCAAACATAAAATACTAAGCATAAAATTTGATTTTGCAAGTGTTGCAAACAGATCCTTCTATGGTAAATTAATTTTCACATTTAACTTTTGTACATTTTAATATAAATATTTAATTATTTTTAAATTTTAAAATTATTAAGTTATACAAACTAAAAATTTAGACAAATTAGCCAAAACCAGTTTTTTAAGAATGTATCGATTTAAAAATTCTAAAATATTTATAATTTTGTTTTATTAATTTTTATAAGGCAAGTCAGTTTTTTATTTTCTAAAATAACCTAGATATTAACTTTTAAAAATAGCATTTTATATTAGAAGATATATAAAATAAATTATAATTTATATTTATCAGTTTCTGCCAGGGGGAGACGTTATTTCGGCGAATATTAATCAGCGCATGGCGGCAATTGATGAAAATAATCGGATTACTAGTGTTACGGCAAACGATAATAACATTGTCAACGTAAATAATAATAGCAATGAAGATGAAGAATATGACGAGGAAGGTGATAAAGATGGTATGTTAACTTACTTTTGTTTTGCAAGATTTAGTTATATATTATTTATTTAAAATAAAATACTTCAGGTAGTTTAAATGGATAACTAAGTTTTACCTGAGTCTTATTTTTGTTAAAACAGATTTTATATTCGTTATTAGCGCCAAAAAACCTAGAACAATAATTGTGTTTATTATGCTCAAAATCCCAGTACAGATTGTCCTGTTTTATAAAATATTTCTGTATAATTTGTTCATATATTTACAATTTTACCATAATCTAAATTAATCATTACACCATCTTGATGATGTATTTTTACATTATTATTAAAGATGAAGCCACTAACACCGTAGCCAACAAACAGGCGTACAGTCCTGAATTCGTTATGGAAATGCTCAAGCTCCAACGGGATCTTATGGGGCTACGGGATAAACATTATGTTCAACGCGTAGTGGACATTATAGTAGAAACGAGGAAATTTACCATCTCACCGTCCACCTTTGACTTTGACCTATGTAAGCTCGATCTCCCGACCCTTGAACGTATAAAAAGTATAGTCTCCTTAGCGACAAATTTGATATATTATCTGCTTCCAATGCAGCAACCATTGATGCTACTCCGCCCCTTCTTTGAATAAGGAGGATGCTCTAGAGGTTTACCATAAGCTGGGGACAACACTGCAATTTTATTTTTATAAAAATATTAAATATTTTTATTAGGGCACGTGCAAAGTGAGTTTTTTATTTTCGTAAAATTTTCAAAATTTTGAAAAAAAATTTTGTAATAAACGCAAATTTTTAAAAAGTTGCCAAATTTAATATGGACATAAAATGCTTTTTCTGAAATAAAAAATTTTTGAAAAAATTTTGAAAAAAAATAAATTTTTAAAATTTTCAGAATTATTGAAATTTTACGAAAATAAAAACTCACTTTGCACGTGCCCTTAGGACCAATTTGAATTTTGGTTGTCGTAAGCTTGAATATACAGACCATATTTTTATTTAAAAAAAAAGAACGAAGTTGAAATTAAACAAGTTTTAGACTTAAAAACTGAGAAAGATAAAAAATATTGAAAAATTATGTGACAAAAGTTCCGCGTGTGCCAACAACGATTGACGTAAATTAAGTTAAATGAAAGCAATGTTTATTTTAATTATAAAATCTAGGTTATTATTAGAAAATTTCGTTATGTGTGTATTACCTCTCACTTATGTTTTTTTTTCATTCCCTTTTTTGTAAAGCTTCATTGTTGTCAAATTTAAAAAATTATGATAAAATTTTAAAATAAAAGAGTAAATGGGGACGGTTTAGGCATTATTTGTTAAACTTAAAAAATTTAAAATATATTAGAGCTTAATTATTAACATTAATAAAAAAAATCACCTAAAAAATTTTATTTAGATCTAGGCAATGGAAAAGTAAGAAAAGAAGAGTTGTGAAAAGTATTTTTAAAATCCGGTTTTTAACAGAATTATGTATAACTATATAATAACTTGAAAAACAAATTTTTCCCCATTTGTTTGCAACATTTAACCTGAGTCATTAGAATTTTCATCTTTTTTAGTAAACAGTCATTTTTTAAATTAACAATAGGGTCAAAAAGGTAATGTAAATACTTTAAGAAAAAGATCTTGCAGTTTGATTTAATTATTCTACATGTTTGCATTAATTAAAAAACCTTTAATTTACGGTAAATTTTGTGAATGTAAAAAATACCATTTGATTGCTTATTTTATATTTTGGTAATGTTTAAAATTCTTTTTTATCTATATTATAAAATATCTTATGCAATTTTTTTTAATTAAATAACTTTAATCTAATATAGTAATTTAGATATATCAATATAATGTTGTTATACATATAAATAATATTTATATTTTGTATAAATGATCAATTTCGATGGGAATAAAATTGGTACTGCCACTATCTTTGCCAACTCTTAATTTTTTTAAATATGGTGTAACTTTGTTTTTAATAAGTTATTAGGCTAAAATTTAGTAGGAGTATAAAATATAGTTTACGTTTGATATACATGCACAATTTAATTAGGTTCTGGTGATTAATCATTCATGAGCTATTAATAATATGTCATTTTTACAATTTTCGCACCTTTAAAGTAATCGTGCATTTTTTATTATTAAAAAAATCAGACATAGATTATTAATAATTGCCCAATAATTTCATTCCTTTATATATTTTCCTCATAAATTGGGCTCCAAATTGGAACTGCATATTTATTTTACCCCAATTTCTACCTCTTATTGGCAAAAAGTCATAAGGTTTTTTGCCAACCTATTTTCTCCAGCTTTACTATATTATAATAAAATTCGCTAAAAAAATAGTAAATTTTAGAGTATTGGCATAAAGGAGAATATAATATAACAACTTATTCCGTTTTTAAAAATTTTCTTATATAAGAAAATCTGACCTTATAGAATAGCGATATTTTTGATTTTTTATTTCAATAGGCGAGTTGAATTTAAAGTTTTGGCTTTTTAAATTTGGATAGTCCAAAGTCTAAAATGTAAAAAGGTCTTCTAATAAAAATGTACTTTATGCAGGTTCACCGTCGAAAAATTTGACATAAACAATAAAAAAATAAGTTCAAAAGATATGGATGGTCCGAAAGCGACACAAAATTTGGGCCACGGTGACAATGTTGTTGTTGTTTTTAACCCACAATGGGGAGTAGATGTTGTTACCATTTGTAACTTCAAACTATAACAAGTTTGTAAGTTATTGGCTCCACAACTTAAATGCGGTAACAATAGAGTCGGCCCGGTGACAATAAGAATCTTATGTCGTAATTAATTGAATTTTAAAATATTCGCTTCGAAAAAAATGCTCTAAACAAGGAGGAAGGCGTTAAAATGACGAT
>CM060242.1:26730723-26759992 GCA_030555515.1 Acutogordius australiensis
CAAACGACCTGTGTATAAAATGGGAGCTATAACACTGGACAACAAAAAAAACAACATAAACGATTTTTTGAGGGTTTTGTAGAAAATTTTCTTGCGATAACGATCCCGGGTTTAGTTTTTTTCCCAATGCCTCAATTTTTTTTTAAACCGCGTCCAAAGTTCAGAAAAAAATTCACAAAATTTCTTTTACTATTGATTCTACAAAAAATCTATTGGCATATTCAGATTCCTTATAAAAAACATATCTAAAAAAGATTATTACCTAAAAATATTATCAATTTACTTTCATGTTATTTAGGATCAAAAAACGAATTTTATGACAAAAACCACTAATTTTATAAAAATGAAAAAATAAAAAAAAATTAAATTTAAAAAAAATTTAAACCCCTTACGATAATGAATGGTTTCGTTATCTAAATATATTTTTGAACTTTAGTTACTACCCATAGGTTTTATGATATAGAGGCCCAAAATACCCCAAAAATTAAAAAATCTTAATTTTGACACCACTAAAAATCTGAGGCATTGTCTAAAATTCTAATTTCATATTCGTGATCAGCGTTAAAAACTTGACCAAAAACCATAGTTGCCATAAATTATGCTTAGGATCGTCCAAATTTTGTTGTCCAGTGTAATAGCACAAAATAAATGAAATGTGAACGATGAACTTTATAGTCGTTTTCATATCAACTTTTATGGTTAACGTCTAAACTTGAAAGCTGACATGTAAGGCTTAAAATAAATAAAAAAAATTTAAAAAATAAGTTTATTATTATACTTGGTAAATAATACTCAATGTTATATTTTTTGACAAATTAAAATTAATAATGAAAATAACTTCTATAACGCCTCGTTTAATGCTCTCCACAAAAATTTTAGATCCAAAATATAATTATTTGATATAGTCCTGCTATGCGTAATATTTATCCCCCCGCCCCCTTTTCTGAGTCTGTCATAAACATAAAAAATTAATAAAAATGACAAAAGTGTCACTGCGACCTCAAAAATTAAAAATTGAACATATTTTTTTTATTAATTATATTTTAGAAAATTTGTTAACTGTTTTTGATTATACAAATATCTTGTTAACGTTCTTTCCTTAAAACATTTTATTTATAGATTTGACTTAACATTTCACTTACTTCATATTTCCAGTCGAGTATATACAATCTTTTTGAATAAACAACTCTTAACTAATATTCTTATTAACGTCAATATACATATGGCCAACATTTGTATATGAAAAATATATAATTTCTTTATACTTGTTTTCTTTCCATAATAAAGTTATTCCCCTTATATTTCAATTTTTATATTTTAAATACTGGTGTCAGATAACTCCTTGTCGGAGTTGTCCGACACAACCCACGCAGCCCTTAAACTTGGCCACCCCTGAGAAACGCTTAACAAACAAATATTCACCGTTCCAACCCTGTAAATAAAATTTTATGCAAGATGTTAATTCTTTATCAACTAAGCTATTCACAACGTTATGTAAAACTCAATTTAATATTTTTATCAATGATGACGATGTTTTTCACTAAGTGTACGTATTCACTACAATGTAATTGATTTGAGACTCTCGCCACATTGGTTCTAGTTTCGTCTATTTTCGTAAAAGTTACTAGCATTAATGATTAACGAATTTTTGCATGAGATAAAGCCACCTCCCCCCCCCCCCCCCCCCCCCAGAACATAAGTCAACAAACGATTAAAATAATAAAAAATTTCTGAGAAACCTGCATCATCGCTAGGACATATTCAAATTTTCTGATCAACAGTTTACGTTAATTCTTCCTGAACCCATCTATTCACAACGATATGTAAAACTCTTTGCATTCCATATTATAATAAATGACGACGATGATCCTCCCTAAGCGTAACTATTTACTACACATAATAATTAATTCGAGGTCTTCGCCACAATGGCCCTAATTCCGTCTGAGGCAGATGCTAGCATTAATGACATTTGCAGATAATTTTTGCATGAGACACAGAATGAGCCCTATATGATAACGCCCATTGCGACCATATTAAGGACAGCAGAATCCTATATGATAACGCTTGCGACCATATTGAGGACACCGAGGTTGCCAATTGCGCGCTTTATGCATACGCCAGCACCCGCATAAGTATTTAAAAGAAATTATTAAAATGTAACAATCTGCCTCTATTCGGCCAACAATACCTCATTTGCATTAAACGATAGCTGGTGACTGATAACCTTCCAATATCGAACACTCACTTTTTTGATCACGTCAATCCTGCCATTCACGTCAACCTCAATTACCACACAGCTTTTAATAATCAAGCAACCAAAAATAAAAACTAACGCCCCCCCCCCCCCCCCCCCTGAAACGAGCAACATGGTCTACCATAAAAAAAGGGAAGGTGTCTAATATGAATAAACCTTAATACCCTCTAAATTTGAATATCTTGTTAACGTTCTTTCTTAAAAACATTTTATTTATAAATTTGAATATCTTGTTAACGTTCTTTTCTTAAAACATTCTATTTATAGATTTGACTCAACATTTCACTTACTTCATATTTCCAGTCGAGTATATACAATCTTTTTGAATAAACAACTCTTAACTAATATTCTTATTAACGTCAATATATATATGGCCAACATTTATATATGAAAAATATATTTCTTTATACTTTGTTCTCTTTTTCTTTAATAAAGTATTAACCTTGTATTTCAAATAAAGAGTGAATTTAAATCAAGACATAAAAATTACCAGTAATAAGGGCACAACACTCTATTTTCCGTTTTCCACTCAAATTCTTTCCTGTACAATTTATCTGTCATAAAAATAAAGCACCTATGGCCACCTCGAGTCTTAAAAACTAATAAATTTTTAACCTAATATTTAATAAAAGTAATATTTTGGTCTATTTAAGTTAGTAAAAAAATTATAAAATAAAAGGTTGCTTAATTTTTTAAATCAAAATTTTATAACTAAAAATATTGTTTTATAGATAAGTTAAAATTTATTAATTATAGAAGTAAATTTTGTTATTACTAGTTTGAGTAAGGTGTCGTTAATCGCATATTTATGTTTGTTCAGATGTAAGAGGTAAAAATTTGTCTGGCGGAAAAGGGAAAAATGAATAATAAATAGGCTTTGTAGTAGAAATCTTGTTAAATTAAAATCCAAATGTGAGGACCTCGGTGATGACCATAAAACTATTAAAGTCAAAAACTTGGGCTTCAATTGTGGGACGTACTATAGAATCATAAGTTTTTTAATTCTATTTTGAAGGGACAAGATCTTTTTTAAATGTTTTTTTATACTGAGATCTTATAAACAAACGTATGGATTTTATTGCATATACGTCAAAAAGACTAAAATTGAGGTGCAAGGAAAGAAGACTAAAATTCCGCTCCTTAGGTTAAAATATGAAGAATGACTAAATTACAAATATAAATAATAACATTTATTGGTATGGAGCTAGACCGCAAAAACTGACCGTAGATATAGATAATTTTCATATTTCCCTTGGCCTGACTTTCAATAATCTTATCGATTTCAAAGTCCTCAATTATCAAAGGGCCCAGATATCTATAACTTGATACTTGGGATATAAAGTGACCCCAAACTGACCAATTACACGGTGTTGAATTTAAGAAATTATTTATCAAATGCCACATTCAGCTCCGATACCATTTCCACCTATTAGCCCAATTCTCAATAAGGTAGAAAATTGTTTTAAGACCTTCACCTGACTCAGCGCAAAAAACCAGATCATTGGCGAATAACAACCCCTTAAGTTTATCTTTTATATTTAGGAAACTAATTCCTAAATCAATATGTATATGTCAAAAATATCTATATAAATTTCTAAAAAAATAAGTGAGAGCTGGCAGCCTTGACTCAATCCTCTTTCCAATACAACTGGGTCTGAATCGGTAGGCGTTCAAAAAGCGCTACCTCAATACATGTCCTTAATTATAGCCAACTCTTATTACTGATAAATAAAGTTTTTAAGGCTTAATGCGGCGTAAGCTTTTTGAGATCGATAAGCTAATTGAGTTGACAAATTGGTATATTTAAGCCTAATCACACTCTCAAACAATGTTGACTTGACCTCTCTTCGTTCTTACCAAACAGCCAGTTCTCTGCATATTTAATTGTTTCTCTCCAAAAAATTAACAATTCTTTTTTTAATTGAGGTAGCCAAAATTTTAGAAATAACCGATATAAGGTATATACCACGATATTTTTCCATTAAAGTAAAATCGCCTATTGGGTATAAGAACTAATTTAGCGAACTTTAATTGGTCTGGTACTGCATCCTGAGCATATACTTTAATCAAAATTTCAAAAACGCATTTACCCAAATATGAAGATGGTGTAGAGGCTGATGAGTCTAAGCTTAAACATTAAAAAGTTTAAGCTGACATAGAGTGGCAGCCTGGTGCTTTGGAAGAAGGCATTGATACTATTGCCTTAATAATTTTTCTTTGAGTAAACGGAGTCCCTACTAAATTTTCAGAATTAACTTTACAAGAAATACTATTCCACGCCCCTTTGACCCACTATGGCCAGTACTGTATTTGAGGAGTTGAGCTTAATAATTTTTCCAACATAAATTGACTAATTCTTAATCTGATTTCAAATCACCAGACAACTGTATAAGCAGTGCCAAGTGTTTGACCATTTGTTAGAATTTTAAACCATCGAAAGAAAGCTTTTGAATTGCCTTTTTTAATCACCTTTAAATAAATATTTATTCCACATCTTTTTCATCTTTAAAATAAAGTTTTGCCCCTTTATTGATATTCTATTTAACAAAATATTTTTTTATTTGCTGAAACCATTTTGTATATACCAGTTTTTGTATAGAATTTTATTTGTAGCTTTATTGGCATTTGTTTTCTTTTATCTGAATTTGTTTTGGTAAGTTTTAAGTCGTGGTAACCTCTATAATAGTTGTTTGTCAAAGTCTCGCAGTATATATATCCTAAGAGTCCCTTAAATCTTCTAAATCAAAAACCAAATTATTAGTTTTTTAAGAAATCATAAAAAAAAATATTCAAATTTTTCTAAAAATTTTTAAATACAAACTCTTGCATCAACATTTAGGTTATTCAGTTTGGCAATCCAACCTATATTGCACATGATGTAGCCGATGGAAACGAAAATATATTTGAATTAAGGCCATCATGTAGATTATTGCACTTAAAGTGTCATTATTTTCGTTAAAAACTCGTGGATTTTTATCGGCCTCTATAATTTTATAGAAAAAAATATTTAAAAAAAATGATCTTGGTGCGGGTTTGAACCATGTACCGCCAAACCAAGGTTTCAAGAAAGTGGTTCGTTTACGTACGTGACTGGGGTATCGTAGCGACTAGGTGTTGTTAAAGGTAAACACCCTTCACTGGTGTTTCCCGAGATTTTGCCCTATTATTTCAGGGGAAAGACCGGTGAAGGTGTTGCACAGCGACTTATGGCTCGGTTTCCAGCCTCTATGGACTCACTTCTCCTCAAGCCATCGTACCAGGTAGATGCCAAACTTATTGCCGGGTCAGGGTGTGTATATTGGACTCCAACCTTGCACGCATTCCGAACCACTTATAGGCTTCCATAAGTCATTGGGATAACAAGCGTACACCACTACGCTCAGCCATTAATAATACTTTAAAATTGCTATGTAAGTCGTTCTATTAATACATTGGTAATATGAATAGATTTATCATTTAAAATTTTTACATATTTTATCAGCTAGGCGACGATTTGTATTATGAAGCGCTAATTCAAACCGCAAGTAAAGAATTATTTTCCGTTGGAAGAATTTAAAAACTTAATAAAAATAAAAAGGCCTAATCCGATTTTTATAAAATATTGTATTTTAGTCATATTGGCACGTTTATTTTAAATCTGTTTTTTAAATTCGTCGTTTTCTTTGCGTTTTGTAAAAATTTGACTTTTAAAGTTTATAAATGGCGGTTTATTGCCTATGATTAGCTGATCGAATGACAAGGTTTGTGTAATTGTTAGAAATTAGAGTTAATGTTATGTTAGTATTAGGTTTAGGCATGTGTTAGGTTTACCGTAATGTTTAGTGATAGGGTTAGTTGGGGTTAGTGTTAGGTTTAGGTTTTGATTAGGTTTAAACGGTCATCTTTTTATTACTAATAATTCAAAAATAGCAAAAACAATAGCCTTTTTTAAATTTATAAATAATAATAAATATAAATAACATTATCACAAACTGGTGAAAATCAATGCACAATATGTAAAATTATTAAATGTGATATTTAAAAAACACCGTAGGCTACTATTCGAATTATATTGAAGGATTTTTTTTTATAATTTTAATTATTTACACAATTAATTATATAGAAAACGTTGGGAAAAAAAGGAAAATACGGCTATGTGGCCTTAGTACTTAAAATTGATAAGCAAGTATTTTTATTAATAAAATGTAACGGCCAAAAAAAATAAAATTTATGTGGTTTGCCCAGCGTCTCCTACTCCCCAAATTTCATGGAAGAGCTACCCCCCTCGGCAAAATCTCGGGGGTAACTTTATCTCCCCACCCAATTTTTTGTCTGATTATAAGCAGCCACTTCAAATCAATTCAATTTTATTTATTATAATGAATTATAATAATGATATAAATGTTTAAAATTATTGATAATTAAGTCATTATCTAATTGCAATAAAATCCTCTCCAGATTTTAAAAGGAAATTTTATAAAAACATATCTCCCATTATGTTAAAAGAAGTTTTAATTAATTTTATCTTGCTCATTTCAGCGCTACAGCTGGAGATCGTTATTGTGAGCAAGATTTATATATTTTTTTAAGGTTTTCAAACTGTTGTAGGGGAGACCGGGGCGAAATGGTTGGTGGGGTGAAATGATTAATGGATATATCTCTGCCAAAAATTATTCAATATATATAAATTTTATATGATGTAATTATTATATTTTTTACATATACATCCTTTGAAAAAATTTAGAAAATCTTAACTAAAAAAAATGCTATTTCAAATTTATGTTTTTTTAAGCAACAATAATTTTGCTTTATCTTTAATAAAATATTACCTCGAAAATATTAATATAATTAAGAGATTTAAAAAACACTTCGTTGTATATAAAATACATTTTTAACTTACTTAATATTATTTGAACATTATTGATTTTGCAAACACTACCCAATGCGGGGCATCATTTCGTCCCACGCTGAAACCATTCATGTGTAATTATAAAAGTAAAAGTTTGAAGACAGATGAAGACATTCTCAAAGAAGCCCTTATAACCTCAAAAAAACAATTTAATTCCATAATTAGATGAAAAAACTAGCATATGAATATGCTGTCAAACTAAACAAAAGAACCCTTACCAGTTGGATTGAACAAAAATTAGCTGGACCTGATTGGTTCAGCAATTTAATAAAAAGAAACCCTATCATTTCTATAAGATTGAATGTACCAGTCTAGCCAGGATATCTGGTTTCAATAAAGAAGCAGTCAATGGTTTTTACCAGAACCTAATAGATCTAATGGAAAAATAATATTTTGAACCTTACATGATATTCAATTTAGATGAAACTGGTTTCACCATCTAAAGTGGCTGCACAGAAGGGTGTTAAGCAAGTTTATTATACATTATATTACGAAAAGGGCAGCCTTGCTACCATATGTATTGCCATAAATCCAGTTGGGCAATTAATTCTACCTTATTTCATTTTTTCTAGAAAAAGGTTTAAAGTGGAATTAACTAATGGTCCTAATGGGAGTGATGGCTGTGGCAATTCATCAAGATGGATGAAAGAAGAGGAGTTTGTGGGGTATTTAAAACATTTTGTAAAATATGTTAAATGCTCAACATCCAGTAATTTGAATTATTATATTTTAAATAAAGGCGCTTATAATTATGGATAAACTATCTCATATATCCATAAAAGCAGTGAACTTTTTTAAAGATAATGGGATTAAAGTGGTAACACTACCACCTCATTGTTCACATAGACTTCAACCCCTTGATGTTGAGATTGTTGGGCCACTGGTAATTGATTATGATATAATTATTTATAAAATGATCTAAATCTATATTTGTTTTTCAACATATAAGGTTTATTTGAAATTAAAGCTGTAAATTTAATAAATTTTCTAACACCTTCATTTTGCCCCAGGGGTATTTCATTTTACCCCGTATATGAGGCGAAATAGTTATACTAGTGTGTTTATACATTGTTCAATATCTTTTTACAGAATTATATTTTTTTGGTTAAACAAATTTTTTTATAAAATATAATAAATTATCTATAAAATGAGCCATTAATTTTTTCTTTTAGATTAAAAATGTGTCAGCAGCAACGATTTTGCAAAAATATGTTCATTTCGCCCCAGTCTCCCCTATGTTTTATTTAAAGCCTTATAAGGTAGTAAAAAATTGTCATCTGAACTAAACAAGGTTTCATCATTCCTCATCACTTTTTTCAACGTTGTCCTCCAGATAGTTACAGAAACTCTCTGTAGTATTTTTTGATTCTAGAATTTAAAAAAAAATATTGACCATTTAAATATTGGGTAGAAATGATTCCATCTATTAAAGCTTGGCGGAAAAACGGAATAAACATTTTCATTTCTTCAGAAATCAAATAAGGATCAAGGTCGTAAAAAGCACATATCTCGTTTATATTTTCCACATTTACTTCATTGTATTTTTTTAGTGAAGCTGTGGTAAAATACGAGACTCCTTTAAAAAATTATAAAGTATCGTCATTAAATCTTTTTTTGATATGGTAAATTTAGGTAAAAATATGCCAAAAAGGTACTTTTTGACAACTTTAATAGCAAATAAAATGAAAACTAGATCAGGTAGAAAAAAACGGAAAGCACCATGATCTTTAAATAAATGAAAACTAGATCAGATAGAAAAAAACGGAAAGCATCATGATGTTTAGCAGAAAAAATAGCAAATAAAATGAAAACTAGATCAGGTAGGAAAAAACGGAAAGCACCATGATGTTCAAATAAAATGAAAACTAGATCAGATAGAAAAAAACGGAAAGCACCATGATGTTTAGCAGAAAAAAGTGCGCTAGAAAAATGTTCAAAATTTTTGGTCTAAAATATGAAATTATTTTTTGTCGACGAGTGTTATATAGACGTGTAAAAAATTCAGAAAAAAATTATATTCTTGTTAAATAAATTACCCACTTTGACTGCTACCCTCCTTTTTAAAATACCCCCATAACTATACCTACCCCCCTCGAATACCTACCCCCCTCGGCCGATTTTTTGGAACCGCTTGGTTCCTACCCCCCCCGGAGTAGGAGACACTGGGTTTGCCCATTAGGTTATGCCTCGCTTACCATACGCCTAACAAAAAATTAAAACATTAAGAAGGCTACGGCCTAATTTTATTAAAAAATTTAACGGCTAATATCAAACGATGAGAATTAATGTAATATGGCCGTTTTAGGATAAGCTTAACATAAAAATTTGATTTTTTTTTAAATTTGTAATTTTTCAAATTTTATTTACACTAGCCATCTTAATGTTAATCAACATTCAATTTTTTTTGGGTGGGTCTGAAAAGCAAAATCCCAAAAAGCAAAATCCCAAAAAGCAAAATCCCAAAAAGCAAAATCCTAAAAAGCAAAATCCCAAAAAGCAAAATCCTTAAGTAATAAATCATTTTTTGGCGGGAAACTTGCTTTTTGGGATTTTGCTTTTTGGGATTTTGCTTTTCAGACAAAAATTTTTTTTTTGTTTTCTGGCATGTGTCGGTGTTTTAAGGATTTCTTTGATGTTTTAAGTAATTTTTTGGGATTTTGCTTTTTGGGATTTTGCTTTTCAGACAAAAAATTTTTTTTTGTTTTTTTTTTGGCATTTGTCGGTGTTTTATGGATTTCTTTGATGTTTTAAGTAATATTTTGGGATTTTGCTTATTGGGATTTTGCTTTTTGGGATTTTGCTTTTCAGACAAAAATTTTTTTTTTCGTTTTTTGGCATTTGTCGGTGTTTTATGGATTTCTTTGATGTTTTAAGTAATTTTTTGGGATTTTGCTTTTTGGGATTTTGCTTTTCAGACAAAAAATTTTTTTTTGTTTTTTTGGCATTTGTCGGTGTTTTATGGATTTCTTTGATGTTTTAAGTAATATTTTGGGATTTTGCTTATTGGGATTTTGCTTTTTGGGATTTTGCTTTTCAGACAAAAATTTTTTTTTTGTTTTTTGGCATTTGTCGGTGTTTTATGGATTTCTTTGATGTTTTAAGATGATTAATGGATCACTAATATAATTTGTTATTAAAAAACTGCATATTTTATTGATCAAAGGTTCAAATACATACTTAAATAAAACATCCTCCACATCCTTTTAAAATATGAATTAAATAATGGGTAATTAGTTGTAGGCTCAGAACAATATTTTATTAAATCATTACTTCGTTGCAGAAATATCTTATTGCTTTGCGCTACAATCCCTACATTTTTATTAAACATTTTGTTGATAATTATTTGTCTAACTTTTAGACAAACACCTTGTTTTGTGGTTAAATAATCCAGAATATTTATTTTTAGGTGCCGCGTGCACAGTAAAAATTTAAAATAAAAAAAAATTTTTTAAAGTCTTTGTAATAGCTTTCTCTTGGTCTACAAATATTAATTTGGATGTGTTTGCTTTGATATTTTCTAACTCGCATCTAAGTTTTCAAAAAAAATATAAAAGTATGAAAAATCACTTTGACCATGCAAAATAGGCTTTAAAAAACTGGATGATCGTTTGTCTTTTTTTGTTAACTGCTAAATTCTTAAAAGCAATTGCTGTCACAAATATTCTGAATATATTGCAACTTGTCAACATGTAAAAAGAACCTTGGGAACAAAATTTTTTATTAAACAAAAGCATATCTTCAGTAAAAAGTATTATATTATTCGGTGTGTTTTTTACGTGACATACGGTGTGAATGAAGGGGTGCTCAGTTAATAAGTTAATAGTGTGCAAAATATTATCAGCACGGTTATTTGAACTGCAGTTTGTGAGATCTTTTTTTTAATACATGTGTTTATATTGTATATTTGTTTTCCCTAGGCTACAAACCCCTATTCAACTGTGTTTCAAAAGTTTGTTTGGGGGTCAATTAGGTTTAGTTTTTCTTTTATCTATAAATAAATTATTGTCATATGAAAAAAATATCATATATATCAAAATAGTTTTTAAATTATATGCTATGTAATACAAATATTTAAATTTATACAAATATATTAATTGCAAATATGCTACAAGCATTTTCATTTTTTTTTGTTATGCATATGACAATTAAATATGCAATATGTTTTTTGTAAATCGCATATTTAAGACAGAGCTGGGAAAATGCCCATTTTTGGGTCAAACTCATTTTTTTATTTTTCGAAATTTCAAAAAAATAAAAGGTTTTAGCTTTAGTCAAGGAAATATTTATAAAATTTAATATTTTCTGCTTATATTCTGTATTTATTAATAGTTGATTTTTTTAATCTGTCATGAAATTTTTAAAAAACAAAAATTTGAGTTTGGTCAAAAAATGGGTTTTTTCCCAGCTCTGATTTAAGATTATATTTAATAATAAATATTATCATATATAAACGTTATGTTATGAGAACAGAGGGGGGAATGTATTAACAAGAGAAAATTTTTATCCAAAAAACAAAGTATCCCCAGAAAGTTTTTTCTTCATTAAAAAGCTAAATCCTTAATTGTTTTACCGTATAGACAAATGTTAAAAAACGAAAAAAAAAATATGTCTGAAAAACAAAATCCCCAAAAAATTACTTAAAATTACTTCAAACATCAAATAAATACATAAAACACCGACAAATGCCAAAAAAACAAAAAAATTGTTATGTCTGAAAAGCAAAATCCCAAAAAATTACTTAAAATTTCTTTACTTAAAACATCAAAGAAATACATAAAACACCGACAAATGCCAAAAAACAAAAAAAAATGTTATCTGAAAAGCAAAATCCCCCAATAATTACTTAAAATTACTTCAAACATCAAAGAAATCCATAAAACACCGACAAATGCCAAAAAACGAAAAAAAAATTTTGTCTGATAAGCAAAATCCCCAAAAAATTACTTAAAACATCAAAGAAATCCACACCGACAATTGCCAGAAAACAAAAAAAAAATTTGTCTGAAAAGCAAAATCCCCAAAAAATTAAAAAATTACTTAAAACATCAAAGAAATCCTTAAAACGTCGACAAATGCCAAAAAAAACGCCAAAAAAAACAAAAAAAAAATTTTTTTGTCTGAAAAGCAAAATCACCAAAAAATTACTTAAAATTACTTAAAACATCAAAGAAATACATAAAACACCGACAAATGCCAAAAACCAAATAAAAATTTTTGTCTGAAAAGCAATATCCCCCAAAAATTACTTAAAACATCAAAGAAATCCATAAAACACCGACAAATGCCAAAAAGCGGAAAAAAAAAATTGTCTGAAAAGCAAAATCCCCCAAAAATTACTTAAAATTACTTAAAACATCAAAGAAATCCATAAATCACCGACAAATGCCAAAAAACGAAAAAAAAATTGTCTGAAAAGCAAAATCCCCAAAAAATTACTTGAAATTACTTAAAACATCAAAAAAATACATAAAACACCGACAAATGCCAAAAACCAAAAAAAAAAAATTTGTCTGAAAAGCAAAATCCCCAAAAAATTACTTAAAACATCAAAGAAATCCATAAAACACAGACAATTGCCAGAAAACAAAAAAAAAATTTTGTCTGAAAAGCAAATCCCCAAAAAATTAATTAAAATTACTTAAAACATCAAAGAAATCCTTAAAACGTCGACAAATGCCAAAAAAACGCCGAAAAAACAAAAAAAAAATTTTTTGTCTGAAAAGCAAAATCCCAAAAAGCAAAAACCCCCAAAAATTACTTAAAATTACTTAAAACATCAAAGAAATCCATAAAACACCGACAAATGCCAAAAAACGAAAAAAAAATTTTGTCTGAAAAGCTAAATCCCCAAAAAATTACTTAAAACATCAAAGAAATCCTTAAAACGTCGACAAATGCCAAAAAAACAAAAAAAAAATTTTTTGTCTGAAAAGCAAAATCCCAAAAAGCAAAATCCCCCAAAAATTACTTAAAATTACTTAAAACATCAAAGAAATACATAAAACACCGACAAATGCCAAAAACCAAAAAAAAAAATTTTGTCTGAAAAGCAAAATCCCCAAAAAATTACTTAAAACATCAAAGAAATTCATAAAACATCGACAAATGCCAGAAAACAAAAAAAAATTTTGTCTGAAAAGCAAAATCCCAAAAAGCAAAATCCCAATAAACAAAATCCCAAAATATTACTTAAAACATCAAAGAAATCTATAAAACACCGACAAATGCCAAAAAAAACAAAAAAAAATTTTTTGTCTGAAAAGCAAAATCCCAAAAAGCAAAATCCCAAAAAATTACTTAAAACATCAAAGAAATTCTTAAAACACCGACACATGCCAGAAAACAAAAAAAAATTTTTGTCTGAAAAGCAAAATCCCAAAAAGCAAAATCCCAAAAAGCAAAATCCCAAAAAGCAAAATCCCAAAAAGCAAGTTTTCCGCCAAAAAATGATTTATTACTTAAGAATTTTGCTTTTTGGGATTTTGCTTTTTGGGATTTTGCTTTTCAGACCCACCCCCTCACAAACGCGCATTATAATAAAATTACATATAAGACCGTCTATAACTGGTGGGTTAGACATTAATAAAATAAGTTTAAAAGATTAATAATATAAAAAATGACAAACTCGAAAAATGTTCCTTAGTAACATTTAATAATAATATTTAACACTAAAATATAATCTATTGGTTAGGATTAGCTTAGATGGGGAGAAAAGAGACTTTTGTAAAGCAAAAATCAAAAGTTAGAAATAGATTAGTCATTTTATATTTTTTTTTTATAAAAAAACACAAAAAAAATGTTTTTTGTTCAAAAAACGCACCTTGCAAAATAAAAATTTATTAATTTTCCAATAGTACCGAAGCTCTGTATATAAATGTAACTTTAAATTTAGAAAAAACTCAAAATTAATATTATTAAAATGTGACTTTATCTCCCAATCCTCACTTTCAATAATGCTATCTATAATAGCGCTAGCAAAATGTGTTGTAATTAAATATATAGGTTGAGCATATTTAAAATAAAGTTTAATAATAAAATTACATTCTTGCATTGCTTCAACATGTTTAACATTTTATTCTTCTGATTGTATATATCTTTAAATTTGTCAATATGTTTTAATATTAGTTATAAAATTAAATATCATGTTTAACACAGCTCAAAATATTTTATGAGCCAACGTTAAAGACAAGATCTGTCTATCTTAGCGATTTAATTTACCTTCTTTTTAATTAAAATTTGTGAGCCAGCTATTAACATAAAATAAAAAAATATAATATAATATATTAAAATATTTATAAGTAAATAAGATTTTCTATCTATTAAAAGGCGTGGCTTTAATGTTTTTATATAACAATCATTTATGTATTTATTAAGAAATAAAGAAAAATGAAAATAGACATGGATAAAACAATGAGATTTTAAATTATACATGCATTTAATAAGTTGTTAATGACGCTAAAACCACCATGTAAGTTTTTAAGAAGATATTTATTTTTTATAGATTTTATAAAAATAAAACAAGGCATGACTTTTCAATACGTATGGCCATATATTTAAAAGCACAGCCGCATTCATTCTTTTTATTCGGGAAATTTAAAATTATGTCTAGTATGCTATATTTTTACTAGCGTGTTGTTGCTAACATTTAAATTTTTTAAGTCATTTATTGTCCCTAAATTTTTTTATTTTACAAATAGTATACCTTTGACCTTTTCCCACTCTCGGATTTGTCATTATATTTAATCCTACTATTTTGGTTAAAAGTGAATATTTATAAATATATACACATTTAAATGTTTTTTTAATGAGGATATTTTTTTAATTATAATATAATTTATTATATAATTTTGTCCTTATAATATAAGTTATTTATTATAAAAACCTAATTTGAAATTTTAGTATTATTTTAAAGGCACCTATTTTCAATAGCTTCTTTTGTTTTATTTTGGGGTTGGCATTGTTACTACTGTAATTTATTTTTGAAAATTTATAATATCATGTAAGGATCTCTCAAAAATTGTTAATTGCATTATCATTGCCAAAAAGGTTTCTGCAGTTTGCCTAATATAATATACATGCCTCATAATTATGAGGTATTCATTAAAATTTTACAAAAATAAGGTATGTAATAAAAGATATTAATTTCTTAAATTTTTTAAAGTGTATGAAAACTTAATCCATATTTTTATGATTAAATGGGAAGTTTTTATTTGATACTTACAATATTTAAATTAATGAAATACGGACATCAATGCAGACAATTTAATTCACCATATCAACATGCCTTTACCTCATTTACGCACTGATTAATCTGTTATTCTTAAAAATTACTTGTATTTGATGATCCCAATCCCAGTTTATTTATAAGCTAGCTTTGCGATCAAACGAGTAAATTTTTCCACCCCCTTACCAAAAAAAAGTATATAATTAAATATATATTCACTTTGATATGAATACTTAAAATTACTTTTTCAATTATTTACTGAATTAATTATTATGTCACTTTTGCATAGTGATTTGGCCCATTTTCTTAATTATGATATTTTTTCAACATTCTTTTATTAAAACAATGCTTTTAATCTGGTTTTTTAAATTAATTTTTTTCATTTATTGTGTTATTCACAAAATTTTTCAATATAATTGTATTTAAATTTCATTATATTATCATGCAGAATAACAAAAATTGCTTTAACCTTAAAAAACAGACTTTGCCATTAGCAGAGGTGGGGGGAAAATTATTAAAAAAAATCAAATAACTTAAGTTTTTTAAAATTTTTAACAAGCTTACATTTAAAATTTTATGCAATTTTTATAAGTTATAGTGAATAGTTTATTACTTTATAGTGATTCTGGGTAAAAATTTTATTAAAATATTTTGCCTTTATTACTTAATTATTAGATTTATTAAACTCTGCTTTTGAGCTTGCATACATTAATTGATTTAAATAATATTATGATAATATTAGTAATCAGTGCTAAAATGTTGTTTTGTAGCCGAAAAACACAAAAAACCATTGATTAAAATATAATTATGACTTCTAAGAAATTAACTTATTTAAATCTAATTAAGTATTTAAGTTAATAGTTAAATTAAAAAAATTTTAACTAGTATATTAAAAGAATTTGACTATAACTGTAACTTAAAGTTATTATCGATAGTGACCCATCCCTGGCTATAATTCATTCGTCTTTTGACTTATACATATGCCGACATAACCCTTTCGGGAATATATTTACTTAAAATAAACTTGCGAGCTGAATTAACCTTTTAATGTAACACTTTTATAAGAAAATACTTGCATGAAGAGGCCATCATTGTGATGACAAAAAGTTATATAAATGGGGTACAAATATTTGAAATATTTATGATAATTCATCTAAAAATATACATATATTAATCAACACTCTATGTTATAAGTTAGCCTGTTTTCTCTTTTAATTGCATGACCCCCGCTTTAATGTTATCACCAACACGGGTCCTATCTAAAATTTTTACTCATTGAATTAGTAAAGCCGTATGCCTTAAACGATTTTTATTTACATAATAGCTCTATTTTAAGATGATTGTTTGTGATTAGGTAATAGCTTTGTGTTCGACATATTTTAAAAATGTAATGCAAAATGTTTAGTATACCGAGTCAAAATTTAAAAATTCCTATAACTATGGACCATTTTTTTTAAATTCAAGTTCTCACATTTTTTTACTTCCTATCTTTAATTATAAATTTACTAATTTATGATTAAACCTGCCCGATATTATTGCTGATAAATTTATTTATCAATGGAGACTAAACTACTTCAGTTTTTGTATGTTCAGAATTAATTTGTTTTTCCTTTTTTTTACCGTTCTATTCGTTTATTTATTCGGAGGTCGCTCTCATCATAAATTTCACCCTATCCAAGTTTATAAACTTATTATCACTCTATTTTTTCTTTTAAAACATCTGGTTAGCTCTAAATTCATGACTTTTACCCAAATTAATTGTGTTGGAAATTACCAGACAGCGAGGCTTATATATGGTTTATATGCAAAATAATTGTTTCTTAGGCCACGTGCAAAGTGAGTTTTTGGTAATATTTTGAAAATTCTGTATATTTTAAAAATTTTATTTTTTTTATATATTTTTAAAAAAAAATTATTTAAAAAAAGCATTTTATGTGCATAAACTAAATTTGGCAAATTTTTGAGAATTAGCGTTTTTTAACAAAATAAAATTTTGAAAATTTCACGAAAATAAAAACTCACTTTGCACGTGCCCTTATCTTCTGAATCAGTTTCAAATTTGCCCCACAACCATCTAATTGTTTTCCAGCGGGTCCTGCTAGATCTGGGCCTAAAAAATTTAAAAAAAAAAACCCCGGCCTAACAAAATACTAATCTTAAATATATGCTGTATTGTCGAACACCATAGACACTTAATCATCCGTTGTATTCAAAATACATTATTTAATAGAATAAAACCATGTTAGCTGTGTCAAAAATCCTAAAATCAGCTGAGGCCTGTATTGGCTTAAAATAGGTTTGGCAAAATTCGATTGAAAAATAAGAATTTTTAAATTTTGTTATATGGCTTTATGGCTAAAAGCATTTTTTTTTAGCCCAGGCCTTAAGCTTTTTCCTTACTTGAGGTTGGAGCAAATTTAACTCTCATTACATGAAGTGCTCATATGTTACACTACTGCTTGTACTGAAGGGCAATTTAGTATGGGAATATTCAACTAGCCCTTTTACTACTTCAAAGGGTTAGGTACATTACGAACTGGCCAATTTCGATTATGGATCCTAAGCTTTTATTTAACGGTTTAGTCTCCAATAAAGCGTTGTTGTTACGAAGCCCAAAATTTTAATATTATGCCCTAACCTCGAAGTTTTCATTAAATTTTATTTTGCTGCTCTGAACCAAAATTAATATCACTTGCCCTTAATTCTCTTGTAAATGGACATATGGATTTTTCGATAGTTTCAGAAAGATTTATATAATTGGGCAATCACAGTTATTTCTTTAAATATGTAACTAACAAATTACATTTGTTAAATGAAGATGCAATTTCTAACCCCGATATTGTTTTAAGGACTTTTTGATAAAATATGATGTCTGAAAGTGATGTTTTAACATTGAAAATTTTTCTTAAATTGAGTGACTACAACGTGCTAAAATTTACCTCAAGCAGATAACTAATAAATACTACTAACGGAATTTTATGGAATCGACTCTTATATGGGGCCATGCTGTAAGCTCTTACGCAAATGTCTTTAGTAATTTCCAGCCGTTGAAATTTTCTAGCCCGGCCCGCCCTTTAATTTTTCACAGCTTAGCTCTTCAACTGTTTTAAATTTTTATTTGCCCGAGATTTCAAAATTTTTGGCTTGCAGAGACTATTTATTTTTGTTAATAACTTATTAGGTGAATCATAAGAATATTGTAATTTATTCCTAAATTTTGAATCAAAGAACAAGATAAAACAGAAGAGATAAAATTAGCCAAAATTCAGGATAGATACAAGAAAATAAATTATATTGGGCGGGTTTGCTCAATAAAATTTTTAAGCCCAAATTAGTGATTATGAGATCGAATAAAAATAATAGTGTATATATTTTTTAATGACCGGGAGGTGGAAAAAACTCTACCACGTACCATTGACCACTGATTTATTTAACCCGACTATGAAAGTTAGTTAATTGGGGCGCGTTCATACTTTATTCAATTATTTATGTAGGTCAAGGGGGGCATTGTTTTAGCAGGTGAATGACTCTGGCCTTCGACTTTTGCCAGAGTTGTAAAGCTTGCATGATATAATATTCCGGAGAGTGCGGCGTCATTTCGATGGATATTATGGTATTGGCGGAGAGACGCGCTTAATCCTATTGACCCTAGGGGTTATGAACGTCGCCGCATAACAACCCCCAAAAAATATATAAATTTTTTCTCATTGACATAAGACTTTTAACAAAAAGTCGCCAATCTTTATTATTGGCATTAAATATAATTTTTTCTGTAATAAAATTTTTTAGTATATTAAAAATTTTTTTTAGAATTTTTCGTAAAAATTAATGAAATCTGAACGCGCCCTTAAACAAAAAATTTATAGTTTTATCATTGAACAAACTGGATTATTTAACGATTTAGAAAAAGGTTTGACATTTGGCAGATTTTTTTGTAACCAAAATTCAGCCGTTACATTAATCAGAATTGATTTAACCATTTTGCTATAAAACTTTTAATTATATTTTTTTGTGTATTTGTTTTTTGGTAAACCATTGATTTTCACATTACTTAACTCAAACTAAACCGGAAATTTTTGACTTGATTATTACTACAAATTAGGCTATAGTTGAATCATATAGTATATAAATCTAGTGTATTTTTTTGTCTGAACCTTTTTTGTATCAACTTCTTCAACAGCACAGAGTATGACTTAGTATAGTATTCGACTTTAATTTGTATAATCGTATTCGAACGTATGTAAGAGGGATTAATTTTTCAGTCAGTATTTTGTCCTATATTTTATCTTTTTTTTATTAATTTTCAATTTAAAAGTTGATAGAAAATTTTATAAAATGTATCTGGCTAAAAAAGTAAATTAAATAATAAATTTCTTTTACGATTTGACTTGTTGGCGGCTCCTAAATAACCTCTACGTTATTCTGATGACCAATTACATAAGAAAAAATTTAATTGGGCAACCACTCAAAAATAGCTTATTTTTTATGACCTCAAACAAAACCCTAACTTAAATCAAAACCATCCTAAACTAGGGTTACCCTCTAAGGCTACCCTTACCTCAGATGAGCTGATCTTAAAAATTAAATTAATGTTGTGGATTCATTTTTGAAGGAATTTGTATAAAGGCACGTGCAAAGTGAGTTTTTATTTTCGTGAAATTTTGAAAATTCTGAAAATTTAAAAAATTTAATATTTCAGAAAAGGCATTTGATGTGCATATATTAAATTTGGCAACATTATGAAATTTTGCGTTTTATTACAAAATAGAATTTTTAAAAATTTCGAAAATTTCACGAAAATAAAAACTAAGTTTGCACGTGCCCTAAATTAAAATTATAAATATTGATTAGAGATTAAACCAAGCCGTGATATTATTCCGGACCGACGTGCCAACTAGTTTAGGTCGCCCAGCCGGGAACTTTTGTTGTTTTTTTTCGCCAATCTGAACCGGCCAGTTATAAATACGGCTCGGTAATTACATATTGTAAGCTTATTTGGTATTACGGTGTGTCACAAAAAAAATTTCAATGATAATAATTATGTTCGGCCCACTCGCCCCTTTTTATAATTTGCGGCCCTGTCGATACTTTGATCTCTAACATAATACGTTAAATGTAGTAATTTTTCGGTGTGAATTAAATTAAAATGTTAATAATAAACCAATATGTATCAAAATTCAAAATTAACAATTAATTTGAAATTTAAAATTTCGCTTAAAATTATGAAATCACCTTTTTACGCATGTATTTGTGCCATAAAGGTTAAATATGCTTGCCTGACTTACATATATTCTTTCGTTGTTTTTAGACCAAAACCTTTTCAAAAGTTTGCAAATGCCGGATCTTTCAACCGACCTTTTAATGTTGTGAGAAACTTCTGACACATTTACATACATTGTGAATACTAAATTACATAATTATAATTAGGAACAGTGTTTAATAAAAAAGAATTCAGCCGCAGTAATTCCCTCAATTCTAGTGAATGGTGAGGAAAGAAAAAAGTGAACATGAGGGAATTCGCTTTTTCAAGGGGGTGAAAAATATTCAAATGAAAAATTTTCATTTACAAAAAAATGAATATTCCTCATTTTAATAAAAAAGAACTCATTTTTTTTATTTTTTGGTAAAACGGAGTTTAGATAGTATTGATGAATCTCTTTTCTTTTTTTTTCAATATGGAATTTTTTCAAATGAGTCGGAGTGAGGTGCTCCGGGCAATTTTTGGAAAACTTAGTTTTTTTATATGGCCAAACTCATGTTTGTTATTTTTACATTTTATTATAATAATTAAAATTTTTATAAGTTTTTTAAAGAACCAAGCTTAAATTTATTAACTTTTTAATAATATTTCCTTAATTTGGTATTCTTGGGTACTAAATCCCGTTTTTAATTAATTCACACTCAAAAGCAATTATACCCAAATTTGGCAGCAGTTCCCCTTGATAATCTTAAAGTTCAAACTGATAAAACATATATGCAAAATTTTGCCTCAGGTAATTTTGGCTGCCAAAATTAGAAAACTTCAATGTATAAGTATTTGCATATTATCCAATGAATATTTGTGGGCGGTCAAATTGAATGATTGACTGGGGCTTTATACACAAGACTATTGGAAAAAATGAGTTTTTAGGCTCCTTGCAGCAATGTGAAATGTGACCAGGCCCGATTCATAGCTTTCTCCATTTATTTTATGCATTAAATTCAGTATTTAAAGAAATTTTTATATTAATTTACTTACTACCTGAATTTATACAGATATTGTAGAATTGAAACTTCTGCTTATTGGATTTATAATAAGCTTCGTTCCACACTTATCTGCGCTATAGGCATTGCAAAGAGATAAAATAAATTTTGTGTGGTCACGCAAGATAAATGATCTATTCATATTAATTAACAATTTCCAATATAATTTTTTTATTACTATATTGAATATTACAATATATTGCGAAAGTAAGTTTTTTTAAGGTCCTGTCGGGATGACTCTTTCAATGTTTGAGAATATTAAAGTCGTTTTCAGGGAACGCAAACTCCAATCGCAGCTTTTTTTTTAACCGGTTGAGGTATAGTTCAGAGATCCGCAGCCGGCCCGGAAACCCGGACCATGGCCGGCGCTGACTGGAAAAAATTAACATCCGGGCGGGCCAGGCCTGACATAATAAAAAATTTTTCTGGCCCGGGCCGGCGCAAAAATTAAGCCGGGCCGGGTCGGACCTAGGCCCGGCCCGGGTTGGTTAAATAAATTAATATATAAAATTATTTATTAAATTATTTTTTATTAAACTTCATTACAGCATAACTTCTCTGTAAATAAGTTTTTCTTTTAATATAGATTAAATGGCCTATTTTTTTCTCACTATAATTTTCATTCATTGATAAAATTAATTTTCCCGCAATATGGACCTAAAACAAAAAATTGAAGATTAGATTGTTGATGAAAGATCCATTACGCACGGCAAATCTATTTGATGTATATTCATAATTATAGAGTTTGCATCATATATAAGTACAAAATTTAATTTATATAAATTGAACAAAATTTAAGATAAATATTGAAAATTATAAAAATAATTAAACCCGGGTTTTAGTCGGGCTTAAAATTTTTCTTCCGGGCCGGGCTCAAAAATTTAAAAAAAAACCGGGTTGGGCCGGGCCGGCGTAAAGGCAAAAAAATTGAACCCGGGCCGGGCCGGGCCGGCGTAAAGGTAAAAAAATTAAACCCGGGCCGGGCCGGGCTCCCAAATTTTGGTTTTTGCGGATCTCTGGTATAGTTACTAGAAACTCGTTTAAATTTTCTAAGCAAAAATTCTGCTTCTTCATTTGCCGGTGGCAAAGAAGTCACAGCCTTACTTTCTGATGGACACACCCTGGGATAAATGGTCAGTATATGATCCTAATTTTAAATAAAAAAATGAGAATTTATTATACTAAAAAAAATTACAAAAGAATAAATTGTAAAGGGAGTTAAATGCATATAGACCTTGAATTTCGCATATTTTTGCAAATATAGTAACAAGAGTATATATTTAGACTTATTTTAACTTTAAAAAGCCCAACATTAGCATCATGGCTTTTTTGTATCTATTAACATTAACAACGCAGAAATTCCAGATTTTTGCTTTTCAATTGAGTTCAGTTGGCTATTCAGCTTGTTCGGAGAAGCCATTTGAGCTCATTTGAGGAGAAAAGAAACAAAATGCATTTTTTTGAGGATTATTCATTTTTAAAATTAGGAATTTTTTTGAGGTGAGTTGCAAGAGAAAGGAATTTTTTTTTTTTCATTTAAATTTTTTCAAATAAAGGGGGGTAAAAAATGGTAAAGAGTTGAGTTCAAAATATGGCTAATTTTGCCAAAAATTTTGAACTGTAACTCTTACAAATTATTAAACACTGATTAGGAACAGAAACATTCCTGCCTTGCCAAGGCTCCCACCGTGTTTTTTTTAGCCTTTGCTCATTTTCCTTTAACCGGATTATATATAGCTTTCCCACTAATAACATAATCTAATATTGCTATCACTTCAAGGTATGCGGGTGATGATTTAGACTTTTTATATGCTTGTCAATTTTTAATAAAATTAAAACGACCTGTAATTAATTTTTTGTGCCAACTTAAATTAATAAAAGTTTAAGTTTTCAGTAAGAGTTTGCATGCAGATGGATGATCATCGCCTGCATATTTAAAGTTTCGTTTAATCATATAACTGTTAGTGATATGATAGAGGTCATAACTAGAAAATTTTAATCCTCTTTTTACACATTTTTAGGCCGACTAATTGGAGAATTCATGGCATTAGCTCCGCATATTCTTTTATAAAAAAAATTGTTTCCGGACCTGAGTTAAGGTAAACGTCTTACCATCCTACTTTGTTATTTATGAATCATCTTTCCAAATTCATATTTAACACATTTGAAGTTTTATTTTAACAAATTATAACTGGGGGTATCTATGGTTACCATTGAGTTTTTTACTTTTACTTTCTTGTTCAATATATCTCCCATTTCGTAAGTTTATATGTAAAGAAAGCGCGCCAAAGCACAACAGCGCGCACCCCCTGGCTGCCCATATGTTTTGTTTCAATCGAATCGTAAGCCGGTTTTAAATTCCATTATTTTTATCATATTTTTGCATTAATTTAGGCTTCTCCCGCACAAAGCTAAATTTCTAGGCTAGTTACATAAATTTTTTTAATGTATCAAGCACAATTTCACCGTTCTTATTTGCACGAGAAAAGGATGGTATGGCTATACGGCAACATTCTTTGCCACAAATTTATTGGGCTAGCTTAAATCAATTAGTTTTTGGCCCACTTTTATTGCAAAACTATTCATACAAACTACAATAGTTACTCCCCGTTTAATCGTTCCATGTGCTAAAACATCCCCAGCTCGGGTTTTTTGTATGACGGCAGTTTTGTTGACCGTTTTTCGCGCACGACCTTTTATAAGGACAGGGGTCTGTAGGCAGTTTCTCTTTTAGGGCGAGAAACAATATATTTATACTAACCGGTCTGTAATAAAGGTCAGGCGTTTGAAATTTGGTTACAGACAGGGTTGAATATTTATCATAATGGTTCTTTATTATTCAAACATCCATCTTTCACGTTTTTATTGCTTTTAATCTAGCTTTGATATTCACAGTTATTTATTCACAAGGAGGGGCCTAAACTCCTCTGATTAGAAAACTTAAAATCATCCAGTTTGAATGGGCTTAAATATCACGGGCTGGCCAAACCTGAAGATTTTGGCTCAGAGGCTTGCTATTACAACTATAATAAACTATTTTTAGTTATGAAAAAGATCTAATGTTAGGCATGTTTTAGCAAATGTTTAAAATAATCATATTTCAGTTTTTTGGCACAAATTTAGCTCATTTAGGTATTTAACCTGATTTTAGAGAACTGCCACCCTTATCTGTTTTTTCCATGAATAAATTTAACTTTATTTTTTTTATATTTCAGGTGAGTCTTTTTAACCTTTTTGTGCAGCAATTTATCAAATTTCATACCCCAATGGCTGATCAATCTCTAGCTTTCTACTATTGGTTAATTGAACACCTACCTCTCACCAAATGTTTATTTAAACTCACTTTTTTCGCGGGAAATGGGAGAACGTGCGCGCCTAAATAGGTTTTCTACATATACAGGTGTGTTGCACTTTAAATGTTTTGAATTGATTTTACAAAACATCCCGTTGTTACCTGGTATTTTCCATCAAAATTTGATTTTGCCGCAATGAAACTGCAACCTTTATTCTTGCAATTACAGGTCATAAGATATGGGTATTCAATAATTTGATAAATGTTAAATATATAAAAGTTTCCTCCAAACTTTTTCCCCATTATATGGCTTACCCCTCATAGCTTTGCCTATTATAACTAAGCGGGTGGCATTCTGGGTTAAATGGTATTTAACACTCCACAGCGACCTAATTTTCTAAACTGGGGCTCTAAGAAAAATGGACTGCTTTGAGATTTGTACCTTCAAGTTTATCTAGGAATATTTGGCTGCCATTTTTAAGATAAATTAATCGAGGAAATATGTGATCCAGTTTTGAGACACCGTTATCTCCTAAATAAGATTTAGAAATCACCTACATTATTTTTATTTTGAGATTATCCTATACATTGACAAATCTATGGCATCATTTTTTGAGGCATCTCCATCAGACTCATTCCATACATTTTCTGTGTGACTAAGCCTTTTAACTCATTAGAGTGTGGCTTTAGATCTTCTTTGAACCTGGTAGGTATTTATCTATTGGGAAAGTCTATTGTATTGAACCAATCATGTTGAATCATTCCAATTATATTGTATGTAAATCATGTTTTAAATTAAAAAAAAATGCATACAGCGTTAATTTATAACATAACATATCATCATTAATGGTAGTGTAACGCGCCTGCGACCCTTGATAATTCTAATTCACATTATGGATCGTTATGTATCCCGCTATTATCCTTTTGTGGAAGCCTACCCATGTACTTTTACTCCTAATCTTCCTATAAACGAATACGTTTTGCAATCTCAAAGCTTTAAGCGTCGTAATTAACTTACTGTAGATATAGTGTATTTTGTAAAGATCAAGAAAAATTACAGGCATACTTTATTAAGACTTGTCAAATTAGAACCTCCCTCCCTAGAAATTATAGTTTTGATTACTTAGCCTTCGGTAGAATTGTATCTCTATAAATCGCTTTGATATGTAATCTAATCGCTTGGTGCATGGCGTCCTTTTAACTATGATTTTGAGTAATAATTAGTCAGCTGAAGTATCACTATTTTCTTAAATTATTTTTATGCCGTTTTATTAAAAAACTTTTTGCCAATATTTTTAGGCACCATAAATTTAATTTACTATAAAATGATAGTGATTTCATTATAACCAAATCAAATATATTCGTGTTTACGAAGAATAGGGGAGACTGGGGCATTACGGCCGATGGGGCAAATAGGCCACTTGCTATATTTCAGTCAAATATTCAAAAAATCTAAAATTTTCATCAAATATTCCTTTTAGTAATTCGTGAGCATACAATAAATTTTTATTGAGAAAAAATTTATTTTATAAAAGTTATTTAAAAAAAACTGTTTTTTTTGAGTTTTTAACGATATTTTTAGGGTCATTGTTTTTCGTCTATTTTTTTTACTATAGATAAAATAATAAAACTTAATATTTTTTGGTTTAAAAAACATCTAGCATTACAATGATATAAGTTACATGATAAAAATTTAATTAAATATGTTTAATTTTAAAAATTTAGAGTTTACTCCTAGTGGGGCATTGCGGCCGGGGGCAAATCGGCCACATTATCATATAATTTTCATTTAATATTTCTGATTTGAAAAATTTACCTGTTGAAAAATTAAAAATTAAAAAAGACAAATAAGGTATGTGATCAACATGATACTTTAAATGTTTGTCATATTTGTTTATCATAATTAACTTTAAATATTTTGTAAAAATTTGAATAAATAATTTGAAATGCGCAGTAACAATAGGAACTGCTGATTTCCGGTATTAAAAAGAGTTTTAAAATTTTCCAAAGCATTGTTCACTCCGCCAAAGATATTTTAAAAAACCTTTATTGTCTTTTAAATGAAATAAATAGAGGTGGCCGAATTGCCCCTACCTAATGGCCGTAATGCCCCATGCCTGACCGATTTACCCCAATTTTTTATTTTTATTAAAATTCAAATAACTCCAAACTGATACAATTTTTTTTTTAAAAAAATTTATTGTAAAGAAAGGTGCCCTCCATCTATAATTTGGTATAAAATTTTTTGTCCTAGCTATGATATTTCATTTTCTAGAAGACTTTGAATTTTACCTGGCCGCAATGCCCCAGTCTCCCCTACATAAATATGGTCCATTGTTTACCAAAATAAAACCTATTTTTCCTTTTATAGATGCCCCATATTCATTTTTTTTGATTTGCATCGAAAATCAATTAAGCTATATTTTCACGATGATTCATCCCCATTATTAATTTTTATATCAATAATAAGTGTCGGCTATCAAAATCTATATAAGAAATGTTTTAATTAAGTTCCCTGCTTTAAAATAGTTTCGTAGATATGGATGTGTTATAGGCTCCACGTTGCCCCTTGCCACATATTAGTCATATGAGAAAGTTTCAATTACTTACATATGTGTGTATGCAATATTAGTATGATACAGGTTACACAAGGTGCTTTGGTTTCCAGTTTATTAGGATTTACCATACCTGAGGTCCTTTCTTATGATTTTTTAATTGTATCCTTATACAGAAGTAAAATACACACGTTGTTGGTTCTTTTGTGAACAAAGCATTGTGAACTCAAATGCCATTTCAAGGGCTCTGTGTCAAATCTATAGACTTCCGTCCTCTCATTGAAGCGGATATTAAATAAAAGACATTAATCCTTGAAAATAAAAATTCAATATCCGCTATCACGTGTATAATATTAAAATCTATTCTATTATAGCACTAGTTGGTTTATAGCACTAGTTGGTGATCTTCACATACAATCACAATTACCCCCTAAAATTACGACGGAAATTAAAACTTAAATGTAAATTTGGCAAACATACTATATCTTCTTCTCATTTCAACTTTACCAAATTAAACAGGAATTCAAGAAATTGTCCAGCATCTGAAATTTAAAAAAAAGTTAATATATAGTATACCAATGTCAACTAATGCAATAATAAATTACCGGTCCATAAACTTCGCCACGGTGAATCCTGCAACTACGCTAAAATTTGTCGCAATTTTATGTCTGCTTTTGTGGCCAAAGCAGACGATACGTTTGAAGCGGGCAGTGGCAAAATTAAATTCGACGATGCGTGTACGGACGTAGACATATGGCCACCTGGGCATCCAAATTACCATCACGTTTTCACAAATAATATCATCAAATTCCCATCAGATTACGATATTTACAAAAAAAATTCTCCTTACAAGTGCAAATGGACGTTTCACACGCCTCCATCCATCGATAACACCAAGGTCCGTTTGTCCTTCACCAAATTCAGGATTGATCAGTAAAACATATTATTCATTTAATTTGTCATGTTTTAGATATAAAGTTAACAATAAAATTATAAATTTTACCGAAATAAACTTCTACCAGCCAATAGAGTTTTCAAAAGTCTTTTTTAATCAATGATTTTTATTGAAATTTAATAAAACCTTGTTTTTATCATAATTATCTTGTTTTAGATTTCTCCGCGTTTTGTGATTTCTAATGCTTGAAACGTTTTCTTATCTAACCTTCATTTAGTTAATCAGTAAATTGAAAATGTTAATTCTATGCCTACATTTAAATTGGATTAATTAGGCTGGCTGACCGCTGGTGACCGAAAAACTAATTTTAACATTGATTTATAAATATTGTCCCTTGGGAAGTCATTTCTCACCATTAAATTTTTTTTTCATGTTATTTATTTACTTTGATTTAAATAAAAAATGACAGCGATTATAATAGCTTTGTAACAATACCTAATTTTTAATTCGTCTAGTAGGCCCCCTAGGGTTTGAGCTAGAATTTGTTTTTGTCTTATTAAAATTATTACTCTAATTTCACATTTTTTTGAATACATGAAATTTGTTTGAAAGAATTTGGGTGGTTTAAATTTTTGACCTGAAATTAGTCTTTTATCCATCAGGTTCCATAGATAATAAGTGGGCTGGGCTTAAAAAGTATCAAGGGCCCGGTCAAACTGAATATGATTAATTTTTTTAGTAAGTGATATGTTTTGGCCAAAAACGCCATACATTTCACTGTATATTGATTAATAGGTTTGTTCAAAAATTAGAAATTTCTAATTTTTTCAAAATTCCCCTCATTTTATTAAAAAATCAACTGACCAGTTTATTCATATATATTTAAATTACCTGATGGGCTGGGTCGGTACGACTTTC